>PVKZ01004504.1:0-80753 GCA_004027375.1 Macroglossus sobrinus | reverse complement strand
TTTCCTTCCTTCCATTCTTCCTTCCTCTCTCTCGCGCTCTTTTCTTTCTTTTTCTTTCTCTTTTCTTTCTTTTCTTTCTTTCTTTCTTTCTTTCTTTCTTTCTTTCTTTCTTTCTTTCTTTCTTTCTTTCTTTCTTTCTTTCTTTCTTTTCCTCTCTTTCCTTCCTTCCTTCCTTCCTTCCTTCCTTCCTTCCTTCCTTCCTTCCTTCCTCGCTCTCTCTCTCTTTCTTTTTTTTTCTTAAGAACTGGTTGTTAAGCATCTCCCAGCACACCATCACAGGTTTTCTTGCCCTTCCCATCCAAACATGGCTCTCTCAATTCTTTTTGCCACTGCTTCATGATGATCCATCTGCTTTTTGTCCTAGTCTTGCATTTCCACATCTTCCTTCTTTCCCTCCCAGATAAATCCTTAAATAAAAAACCTGTGAATGCAGAGAAGTACAGTATCTAATGATTCCTTTTAAACTGCACGTCTAGAGATAAGCATCAGGTCATCGTCGGAGACGAAAATCACCTCATGCTCATGATCAACGCAAGAAATGAAGGAGAGGGTGCCTATGAAGCCGAACTCTTCGTGATCATACCGGAAGAGGCAGATTATGTCGGCATCGAACGCAGCAACAAGGTAATTAATGCCCACGAATTACTTGAAGTAGTAAAGACCTAGGTATATTGTTGAAATCAAATCACTGTTAACTAGATCAGAGTTTCTTCCCAAATAAAAGAGAGCAAAAAGGCACTTTCCTTTGTTAATCATAATAGCGATGAGCCAGAAAGGGGGACAGTCTCAAGCAGTATTATTCTCTTTCCTGGCCATCATGCAAAGATACATTGGCCCGAGTGTGAGAGATGAAGCAAGGAGGAGAATACAACTGGCTGCAAGAAGCAGCTTACCGAGGGATGGATTTATCAGCGAAATTCCCAAGCCCACTCCCACCCTCGCTGGCTGTTTTCGGGCCTTTGTTTTGAGTTCCTTTCAGTTTGAGGCAGGTCCCGGGAGGTCTGGTTCTCATTACGGCTCTGCAGGAAGGTCCAGCCAAGCCCAGCTGAGCCCTGATAACAGCAAAGACAGGCACTGGAAAGGAAACACGTCCATTTTTCTTTCTTCTCGGTCCACCTTTTCGGGACTGGGACCAAGGAAAGCCAGGTCTTCGTCATTTGCCGGTCCTTCAATGCCTCTGTTTATTAAACTGACACCGGTGGTTTGTACAGTGTGTCCTTCCTTATCAGAAGGTGAATCTCCCCACTCAGAGTATCTGCAGGTTCTCCTGTGTTTATCATGAGCTGGTCTGAAAAGCCATTACAAACGCATCGTGGGATGCTGGAGAGGGTGCCTCATTTTCAGAAATGCACAGACTCACAGTTAAGAGCTGAAACCAAGTTGATCATTCTTTCCTAGTCATCACCGACCACACCTCACACAGAGCCAGGCACCTCGGGCCCGTCTGCATGACTTACTGACAGATTTGCTCATTTAGCTACAATTTATTAAATAAATGCCTGCCAGTTTCCAAAACTCTGAGGAGTGCGAACATTCTGGTGATTAACTAATTTAATGGAAAAATAATTCCTCTAAAGAGATGTTAACAAATTGTTGTAACATTGGTATTTTATAGACGTTTAAAAACATCAAGAATATAACATTTTCCATTTCTACCTCTAGTCTCATGGTTTCTGTTCTGGTTAAATTATCTTCTTAGTAAAAGAAAAGAAAAGAAAATCCAGGGTAGTAATAATCATGTACCTTTGACAGTCATAAAATCATTATGAGTTTCTGTTGAAGGAATTTATAGAAAAAAATATCACCTATAAATACTTCCATGCAGGTAATATAGAAATAAATGGAAAAAATGAGCCCAAGTATGTTGTTTTTTAAACATTCGAAGGCTCCACTCATATTTTTATTTCAATTTCCCCCACGCCACACCACCTCTGACTTGGTTAAACAAAGCATCTATTCTAAAACATTCCTTTAGCAAAAGACGGTTCACTCTGCCCAGAACATGAGAGCATTTATCGTTTCCATCTTTGGCTGTTAAGTATTACAACAGACATTATCCGCAATCTCAAATGGGTCCTTAACTAGTCTTCTTCCCTCAAGTTCCCTGGGGCTGAGATTTACCTCAGTCTTCGACTTTTTCATAGCTAACCCACATTCTGATTTCTTCTTTATGTTTAAGCAGTTTGAGGTTTGTACATCTTCTTATTTAAACTCAGTTCAAGTTTTTTTTAAAGGTTATTTTTTTTTCTTAAGGGGAAACATATTAGGATTATCTGATTGTAAGTGTTGTCATTCTTTTGTTGAAAAACATTTATCTCTTTGAAAATCTAGATGCCAATCATCTCTTTCTCTCCATTGTCTAGGAATGAAGGCTTGTGTGCTTTATCTTTTTATTACTATTCTGTTGTAGTAAATTGTACATAACATAACATTCACCATTTTTAAGTGCACGGTTCGGTAGCATTAAGTAGTCACACGGTTGTGCGATCATCACCACCATCCGTCCACAGAAGTCTTTTCACCTTGCCAAACTGAGACTCTTGTCTCCATCGAACACTGACTCCCTAATTCCCCTCTCCCCAGCCCCTGGCGACCACCACGCAACTTTCTGTCTCTATGAATGTGTCTGTTCTGGGGACCTCATATGCTCTCGCCAGCTCCTCTCTTCCACGCCCACCTCACGTGCAGGGTGTCCGCAGCTAGACCGTCCACCTCCCCACACTCACGCTCCGCCTCCCCCTGTACGTCCCATCCCAGCTCAGAGGACGGCCTCAGCATCCACCCAGTTTCTGAAGCCTGAGCTGGTCCTAAATCTCTCCAGTCCCTATCCCCTTTCCGTCTGATTGCCCCTGTCACTGCCTTCAGCCAGGCCGGCATGGTCTTGTTCTGAGATAGCTCTAACAAACAGTCTTCTAAGTCACCTCCCCATCTCCCTGTCTGCAGTCCCTTCCCTGCAGGGGAAGCCCTCCTTCTAAAATGCAAATCTGATCACATTTGTAAAACCCTCACTAGCTCCCCATGGCTTTTAGGATACAGTCCAAGTCCCCGAGATGACTAAAGAAGCCCTGCTCACCTCTGCAGCCTCCTTGCTATTCATTGATTCTTTCCTTTACCCACATCCTAAATTCCAACAGGAGAGCATTTCTTTTCAATCTCTGTAATAGCTAGGGATGCTCTCACCACAGAGGGCGTGTCCTGCAGCTCCTTCTCTCTGACATATTCACTCTACGACCTCGTCCCCTTTATCCCGCTTATTTCTACTCATCCTCCAGGCCTCAGCTTAATAACGGTGGAGATGGCTAACATTTAGTTTGCAGTTGCTACGGGCTAGGCATTGCTTTGAGCTTTTGCATATATTTAATTTACTTAATCCTTTTATCAGCCTTATAGAGAAATGTCAAGACTATCATTATCTCCATTTTACAGACAAGGAGAAATTTAGTAACGTGTCCAAAGTTACACAGCTATGATGTAGCAGAACCAAGGTTGAAACTGTTAGGTCCAGGCCCCTGTTGTTAGCCACTGATTTGAATCCCCACCTCGCTCCTGCCCCCTGCATCAGCTTAGATGTCCCTTTGTTCATGATGCCTTCTCTAATTGCTTTAATCTGTGTGCATGTCCTCCTTTATCACTATACTTAACAAAATCTACTAAGTGTATGTTACCCTTCCTCGTCACAACTGCTTGTCATCACTTATTACAATCGTTAAAATAATTGGAAATTCAGTGAGGATGAGGGGTCTTTTTTTTATCACTGCCTGGTAAATAACAGTTACATAGTAAATACTTTTCAGTGAATGATAGATACCCTAAGAGTTATAAATGGATTGGAACAGGAGTGTTCCTGGAACAGCTGAGGAAAATAACCTAGAGATATCTAGAAAAAACAATTATTGTTTTTGTCACTCAGAGAGGAAATAAAGATTAAAAAAAGAAAAAGGGTGGGGAATCGCAGGAGAGAAAAGATCTTTGATTGATGTGGAAAAGCTACTTCTAGAAAGCTGGAAACAATGTAATATAACTTTCAACCTTTAGATAAGATAAAAATAGTTACTATAGAAACTAAGTCCTTGAATTATATTTAGGGGACACAGGGGCATGTTTTTAAAGCTTTTGCTAGGTTCTTTTTTTTCTTCTATGTTCAGGATTGAGCTAATAATCCCAACACAATATCTCTGTACAATTAGAGTTAGTTATAGATCCGTAAGAACTTGAATACGTGCTTGAGAAGAGAGAATAGTGCCAGCTTTTTAAAAATACGTTTCTTGGCTCCATCAGAAGACTGGCATGCCATTCATTCATATTTGGAAAGAACACGTCTTAAATGATGCCCCAGGATATCAGTGATTCATTCCTTTCTCGTTAGGTGGAACAGACTTTTAATGGTGACATAGGAAGGGGACCACCAGGGTGACTGAGAAAGAGGACTTTACACTTAGCTGTGCGAATTACTTCTGCTCCGTAGTTCCCCAAACCACCTCCTCCTCTGTGCCAAACGCTGTGCTAGGTCCTGGGGGTGGAACAGAAACCACTGCCTCCCGAAGCTCATTTTCTCGAAGCGTATGATCTACCTACAAAAGGTGTTAGCTTAATATCTGGGTTGTGTTTGGCTCTTCTTTGTTTTGGTGTTGAAAGAAAGGAATGGAGGATGGTTTCTGAAACTTGTGCTTAGAATTTCACATGAATTCCTTAAATGAAATTTCAGTAGAGCTGACAGATGGATCAATGGTCCTCATGTTCAGAACTCTCTTCTGTGGACGTCTCATGGGAAATAGACTCCCCAAAAGCTGCTCCTTTGTGGAAGTCCTCAGATTGCAAACCTGTCTTTAGGAATGAGGGTGATAGGCGGTGTATTAGCACTTAAAGAGTTAGAGTGAAATAATGGGTGAATGCAAGCAGTTGTCACCAAAGACAGAGCAGGGCCACAGGGACATTAGGTGTTGAAATACGAAATGGGCTCAGGATAGAGAACAAGGTATGGATTTCTAGTGAGCTGAGAGGGACGTGAGGACACGAGGTGGAGCTGTGAGCACAGGGCAGGCGTTCAAAGATAAACCTCCTTTCCTCCCCACTCTTGCCTGCTGTAACCTTGAGACCTTCTGAACATAGTTCTAAGTACCAGTTCAAACTTGAGTTTTTATAGATTCTCATCAGAATAGGCTATGGGGGGAAGAAGGGAAACAGGAAGCACGGGGTAAACATAGAAGTGTTCTCTTTCCTTCTTAAGTATTTAGAGACTTGAACTAAGATGGATTGTGGAGCCTCAAAATGGGAGAAATTTGTGCGCCAAGTGATTCTTCTGCAAATGGTAGCTGAGTCATATGATAATCTATAGATATTACTGTCTTCTTAGATATTGCTTTCGCAAGAATAAATTTGTTTAGTGGTGTTGAATATCTGTGATCTTCGTGGCCTGAATTTAACACTAACAACAGGGCAAATAATTTCTAAACTGTTCAGGTGAACAGTGTCTTAAGCATTTTCTTCTTCAAGGAAACACAGTAAATGCGTTACCAATCTAAGACGTTTCTTTCTAAAATTGAACTTCTGTCTTTTCTCTCGGGGGTTCTCCTATGAGTTGAGGGTCACAGATTCTTCCCCACGGTTACCCGCACAGGTGTTTGGCATCAAGGGGACCCTCCCGCCCCCGGCGTTGCCTTTGTGACAGGATGTAATTGATTCTGCCCCTCTGAACTCCACGCTGTGGTTCTTTCCTGTCCCAGGGTTTCCGGTCTCTGAGCTGTGAGTACAAGATGGAAAACGTAACCAGAACGGTGGTGTGTGACCTCGGGAACCCCATGGTGGCTGGAACAAATGTAAGAGAAAACCAGAAGCCCTGACTGAATTCTGTCTAATTGAATTTTAAAGGGAACTGATGGAAAGCTTCCCAATTAGCACTCAGCAATTTAGCACACAGCAATTAAAACAAATTAGGCAGGAAATTACCAGGGTAATGGGATTTAGCACTGTAACGGGCATGGAGTGGATAATCTAAGGTTAAAAACACAAAAAGACAAATATTTTTATATGCTTTCTCTTTGGACATCACTCTCACGTGTCTCTAGGTGAGAACAAATTCATGAAGATGATTTTTTTTTACCAAGGATTTTTTTCTTTGAATATTTTTTCTTTGAATTTCACTACAACTTTTTTCTTTGAACGCAAGTACAAATACAATGTAAGTAAAGGGCTTAAGAAATAATACGATTAAAATTTTTAGCAAAGACGATTAAATTTTTACGTCTAATGCAACTCCCATATGAATATCATCCACAGTATTTTCATCTTAAAATAGTATCATAATTCAGCTTCTGAGTCAGCTGTACCACATTACTTGAAGAATAAATAATACAGCAAAAATGTGGCAAGAAAGAGAAAGGGTTAATGATGTTCTGTTACCGGCTTAGGAGAGAATAAGGAAAAGGGTTTTTTCCTCTACTCTACATCCTCCTCCTTTTCCTTTTTCTTTGTTTCCAGATCCAGGATTGATTACTTGTAGACAACAAATTTATTTTAGGCAATTGAAGTTCGAGTATGTGCATTGGAACTTCTTGTAATAAATATCACCACCGAAGTGATTATTTTATGTCATAAATCAGGGGAAAAAATCCTGAAATCTACAAATGCCACATAACTAAATATTATATAAACATATGTATTTTTTAAACTAGATGTCTATGATTATCAATGAAGTGACCTGTTTGAAAAAAATTATGAAAATTTATAATTGCGTAGGTTTTTATTAGGACAGCTTCCCAAATTATATTCCAAAGAGTGCTAACCCCTTGAGAAAAGTCTTTAGAGGGGATTTCTGTGGTTACTGCTGAATCCCGCATCCTCTGGAACACTCAGGTGACATTTGCATTTTAAAGTTACCGAGAAGTCTTGCAGTTAATAAACCTTTTAGCCCAAGTGCTCCACAAATTTATTTTAGCATTTGAAACTTTCTATCAAGTAATACCTATTCCCAGTTTATACTCCAGGATAGTGTGCTACAATAATGGTTCTGCTTTTTTGACACTATAATAAACCCTATCCCTTTGATCCTGAGTAGTTAAAAAAAAAAAGTGTCATGCTGTAGTCTAGTGCACTCACGTATTGGTTCAAAAAAAGTAAATATTTAAATGAAAGGTAAACTTTCCCACAGATTTTTTTATAAGCTTACATGTATGGACAGCCCTCTGTGTTATCAACCCATCACTGGGTGCTTCCTTTTTAACGTTTAATTTTTACAACAACCCAAAATCCTGTGAGTCAGGTTATTCTTCCTGTGTTCCGGGTGAGAAAAGTGAGATTCAGAGAAGTCAGATGAATTGCCCAAAGTCACACAGATTGAAGGACAGACCCAAGATTCGAACCGCGCCTACAGACAAAGCCCATGTTCTATCCTGACTGCAAAACTGTGACAAGTACACGGATGAACACTAATAAATAACAGATGAGATATTTATTTAAATGAGGCCATGCAAGACAAAGTGGAATGTCTAAGCTATTACAACAGTTTTCATTAGAATCTCTTTATCTAGAAGCTAATAAATCCTTTTGCGGGTTTTCGTCAAAAATCCAACCACCTGATATGACATGAAGAGGTCACCCTAGGGCCAAAGAGACATGAACTGACATGGCTGACATGGTGGTGGCAACAGTGTTAGCATCTACAGATGATCAGGCACTTATGTCTTGTCCAGTATTAAAAGTGTTACCTCTAGACCAGAGAACATCTAAGATCATCAAGAACTAAGAATAGCCTTGGAATGAAGACTGGCCACCGGTGTCATTCAAAGTGGAAGGTAAAAGTGGCAGTGAGGCCTTAACCACAAACGTGTTTATGCGAAACGATGTCAGTCCGTTTTACCAGCAAATAAGCTTTGGAAGTCAAGAAAGTAAATTGTTTGGATTCCTTTATCTCTGAGGTCTCTAGTGGGAGAAACCTAATAGCTTTCTTATCTCACCCTTTAATACCCTTAAACACATCAAATTTTATTGCATTCTGTTTTGTTCACAAACACTTTGATTTATTTATTTCTTCATTTTGTACCTTAAAAGGAATACTCTCAGTGGATTATAGTAAAACTCCAAAAGGAAAAGCAGCCCTAAATAATAATAATAATAATATTTTAAAAGCATCATAAATTGCCAGGAATATTTATTATGGTCCCAATAGTTAAAAAAAATAGTTTTCAAGTGACTTTATGTTTTAATTTAATAAAACATTCAAGGCTGTATTCAGAAGAGTCACTCCTGATTTGTTAGTAATATCTTTTTCAGAGACTCTAGTGATATAAAATATTTATATGCCAATAAGATTCATAAAAACTTGCAAAATCTCTCACGCAAGAAAACAAGAGAATATGAAGAACATATGCATCTCCAAGTAATATGCAGTTTTCACGCCTTCTGTGTATCTTCACCCCATGCTGAATTGCTTTATAATGAAAACCAGCATCAGATGGGCTTCACTACAGCACTGTAAGAGCCCCCATCACTGGAAGTGTACGCTCTTTCTCATCATCATGCTTTTTTGATGAGAAATAATCACTTTTATTGCTACCTCTTCTACATAACTGGTACCGAGCTAGAGTCTGAAAATACCGAGATGAAAATATACACTCCCCATTCCACCAGAAACTCAAATTTAGCACTATCGTAGGTTGAGTGATAGGAGAGTATGAAAAGAGAGAGGGAATAAAGAGAACATTTCTGCCTGGGCTGGCCGGAAGGATCAGAGGATGAGTTGCAGGAGGCATTCTTGCCCTGAGCGTTGAAACGAGCAGGGAAAGGCTTATGAGGTATCCAAAGAAGAAGAAAAGCATGTGCAAAGGCCCAGAGGTCTGACAGAAAATTGCACGTTTGGCATTATGAAGATATTCATCATGGCTGGGGCATAAGTATGCATAGGCTTAATAATTAGACACATCTGGGTTTACATCCCAGCTTTGCCATTTATCAGCTGCGATGCCTCGGGCAAGTCACACTGAAGTGGGAGAATTCCTATTTGCAAGAATGTTTGAGGTAAAGACATGAAATGATATAATACAATATAAAGCACTAGTGGCTTATAGCACAACCAGTAAGGGCTAGTAAAATGATGACTTATAATAAAAATGATAATTTATTATTAGTTTGTATTTTACTGGTTTGTATCTCTGGCTCATGAGTTTTTAATTACAAGTTTGACTCTCATAGAGTCAGTCTGGAGGGATTTCAATTCTAACTACGCAGTTTATTTGCTCTGAACCTGGAGCAAGCCCTCAGATTGCCATTATCCTGTAAAATGTCACCAATCACAGTACCTGCCTCGTAGGGCAGTTGTCGTGATTACATGAGACTATATGTGTAAGTATATGGGAGAGTAAGTAATATTGATTCCTGTATTAGTATTTTTATTTCCTTGTTTATATTACCATTGGATTTATTTTTCTCCATTTTTTTGAAATCTGTTTTCAAATTATAAAGATAATATGAGCAGTTTTAAAACTTTGAAAAATAGAAGTGGAAAAGTAATCCAAATACTCATCACATCAACATCACTCTAGTGTATTATTCTGGTATATTTTCTTAGACTCCATTCTGATTGTCATACAGTAATTTTTCCAGTGATAGACTGTTAAACCCACAGTCGAAACCCATTGCACATGCAACTTTGTAACCTTTTTTCTTTACTGATCATCATCATGTCAGATGCATTTTTCACCTTTTGCTGATAGGCTTTACAGCCAGAATTTCAGCGTCTACATTAATGTCCATTGAACGGAAGCATCACAGTTTTCTAAAATAATCTCCTTTTGTCTATTTTTGTTGTTTTTAATTTAGCATGCACAGAAGATGTCAGGAGAAAAGTTGGTACGGGGCTAAATGAAGAGAGGGAACCAAAAAACATAGGGACCGAAATTGTCTGGGCCCTATCGTCTCAATTGCATAATTTCCTCTCAGCTCTCAGTCACGGAGGGTGGGAACAGAAAAAGGATGGAAGCAGAAAAATAAACAGCAATCTATGGTAGAGTTTTGCAGGATGACCTGAAAAGCTTTTTATGCTGTGTATAAGATTCTTCTCACGTAATAATATAATGTCTTGTGTGATTTTATTTTATTTTTTAGTATTCCCTGGGACTCCGGTTTACAGTTCCACGTCTTGAGAAAACAAACATGAGCATTAACTTCGATCTTCAAATCAGAAGGTTAGACCTTTAAATGCCTATCGCTCAGAATTAAAGATCCATCGTGACATGAATACTACTGGTCAAGCTTCTTCCCCTTGAAAGTCCATCTGAAATTAGAACACAGACTTTCACAGCCCATTTTATCTTTATTTTTCTCAGTTATCTCAGTTTTTTTAGTTCTGAAAAAGAGATGGCATTCTCTAGGCCAAGTTATGAGAGCAAAATTTTGTCCTGGGCGCTGTCCCATGCTCCTCGTTTTTATTTTTCCTCATTTGGCCTTCTTTGGCAGCTAGAGCTGAGCCCTGTGGGTGGCTGCCCCCTTTTCCTAAGACTGACCCTGTTCAGAATTCCAGTGTGACCTTTACCCTTTCACCATCTATTCTGTTTACTCCTTCATGGCTGGAAAGGATGCTTCATGAGTGAGAAGGCCCAGAGAGAGCAGGGGGCATGAGGAGCAGGGATTCTCAGCTGTGGGCTGCAACCCATGAGCCATTGACGGAATCAGTATAATCGCTCTTGACTCGTATTAGAAGAAAAGGAAATTAAATGGAGTATAATACCTCAGAGTCCTGTTCATGAGACTTTTCCTTTCAGATGAACATAAATATGTATAGCAAGATAGCTCGGGAGATGTGTGTATTATTTTGTGGTCTGTGATTTCAGAAGATTGAAAAACCCTGACGCAGACAACACTCCCACAGGGATTTATAACTGGCCCAGCATGATCTGATATAAAAATGACTGAGAAATCAGTACCTGCAATCCGGGTCTCAAATACCGGTGTGTGGCGTGGCTAATCTCTAAATGAACCTTCTGTCCTAGAAGAGGAAGGTGTCATGAGAGTATGATGACTTTAAAAAAAAAAATTGTTATGCCCCGTGGATTATTTTTTAATAGCTATTGAATTAAAAGTTCAGGAATTAAAAAAAAAATATATGTAAACTCTGTAAGAATGAAGGCGGTTTCAAAAATCTGCAACTTGTATCGTAAACCATATCCCCTGAACTTTGTCCTACATTCCTAGGGAGAAAAGTTTTCTGACTTAACTTTCGGTGTCCTGTTCTGACCTTCATTAGGCCTTTTTTGAATGTGACCTAAATATTTTCTGCTGAATCTTAGAATTTTTCTTTTCACCCAAATTAGTGATGTATTGCAGACAGGATGAATTCTTCTGTAATATCCCTTCACTCTACCAAAAGCTTTTTAAATCCCTTTTTTTAATCTACATAAATGTATATTTCCCCCAAAGATTCAGGTAATTGTAAATATTTTCATTTGGGAAATCTGTTAATATTTGTAAGTTTTAAGAAAAGGACCACCACCACTCCTGACAGACAGCAGGCTGAAATCTCTATTTCTCCCCATCACTGTCTGAGACAATGATCCTGTAGGGGCATGACACTTTCTGTCACCTGGGGAAAGATCCATCTCATAAAATATGCAGCCCTTATTGAGAAAGAAAGTCGGTTACAAAGGTGCAAAGCAAGTTCCTTGAGTTTCCTTCTTACTCTTGGCTGCAGTTGCTGATAACAGAAGAGATGCGATTTGTATCTCTTCTGTTAAAGGATGCTAAATGGTGTCCTAAATACCTGCCCCAGAGCCCTCCCAAGACCGTCATTTAAATAATGAAATTGGCGATGAAGTGTTAAATCCGAGAGGAAGTAGAAATGGTCACATTTTTAACTTTCCCCTTCTTCTGAAAGAATAGGCCATGATTCTACTCCATCCTTAAATGCTGTCAAGCTCATGCCTGTTTTAACATGACCCTGAAAAATATGAAAATGTAGACGTGCAGGAAGAACTGGAGAGGCTACTGGAACATACGTAAAGCATCAGATCCCAAAAATGTACATTACAGAGATAAAAGTATTTGGGAACATTTTAGTGCTCAAATGCTGAAGTGTCTGAGGAACCAGCATTCATGTGCACGCTCTGCTGGCAGACTCCAGCGATGTAAATAAGTATTTAATGGATGGTTTGCATCCAGTTTAAATGTGTTTAAACTAAAAATAAACTGAAGCAAATGCTCTGAAGTCAAAAGCTTTTGACCACATTGACCGCTGCTACACGCATTTAATGCACTTTCCCACAAATAGACCCTGAAAGAAAATGGGCTCTGTAAATTAATAAACGTAACATATTTCATGTTACCAAATATTTGCATCCGGTGGTGTCTCCATGCCCTGGCTCTTGGCGACACGTAAACATTCTCCTGCCTGTGCAGAGTGGGTCTCCAATGGCTGTTCCCACATACACACACACACACACGTCTCTGTGATTATCACCGCAGCTGCTTTCTCGGTGATGGGGAAATTGTGTTGTGTTTGCTGACATTTCAAAGACCACAGAAAGCATAGCAAGGGTGCTAGAAAGTAGAAAACGATAGAGAAAAAAAGAAAAATTGCATCGGAGTAGTGAGCAGAAAACGTGTTTATCCTTGGTGCGTGACGTAGGGTGTAGTTATGGAAAGGAAATTCATCATGCCTCGCGTAGAAGCGAGCAGTGACAGTGTAGCTAGCTCAGCATCCAAGGTGGTGATGAAGGGCTCGTTTGTACGTGGCAGTGGTATTAGTGAGGGAGGCTTCCTTACCGGAAAGAGGTCAAAGAAGCATCTAAGCTAAATGTCAAGCCTGGTGACTTTCTCAGGAGGAGATTCTGTTGACACCACTGGTTGCAGTACCAAGTGTCGTGCCGAGCTTGTGTGACAGGATATAATTTTGATCAGCCGACCAGGTCTAGCCTGCTTTTGTTACACTTTAAAACAGTCTCTATAAACCTCATGTTGGACTCCTGTCCCTTAGATGATGTCAATGCTTGACATTTGCTTCACCGTGTCAGGGTGCTGTGAGTAACGGAAATCATGTTGTTTGAACCCCCTGCAAACAAAATGCCGAATTATGGGGTAACTTAAATGACCTTTGTTTCCTCCATAATCCTAATTCCCACTGCCACAGAGTAGTAGTGACTTAGAAAAAGGAACAAAGTCTGTGTCATCTGTGGCGTGATTAAATTTAAATTTCCAGACTAAAGAGTTCCCTGTAATGGATTTGAGACCACAAAGTCTGGGACAAGTGGCATTATTTAACGACTCCTTAGGAGTTAGTACTTCAGAATCCTGCCATTAAAGCAAAACAACAATAACAACACCAACAAAAAAACTTTTCAGCTGACTGATCCTCCCCAGATGTGATAATGATAAAGTGGCCGGGGAAACTGGAGTTCAAACTTTGGTGAACAAGTCCCTCTGGGCTCATCACAGGCTTAGCAGAGACACCCCCGTTACAGGAAATGAGCCTGACATTTGCCTGCTTACATCCTTTATGGGTGCTTGCAGTTTAAGTTGCCTTATCAGTATATACAATCGAGCAGGGCTTTTCAAAAGCCGTGTGGGAACAGTTCTGTCTCTTCCTCCTTCAAAAGCAAACTTTTATCCAGCTAAAAAGCTTCAAAAGCTATTTAGAACATACACCCCATTACCATCACCCCAGTATTAGAGCCTGTTTGTTGAATCCACCTGTGAGATTGGATAAGGAGAAAAGAGCCCTGACTGTAAACATGAGCTGTTAGTGGTGGCGTGGCCACATCTCAGGTTGCTAAAAGCTGCCTCGTCCTTCGGGATATTAGGGTGCCTTCGATGAAAGCACAGTAAGACAGTACATGCAAGGGGGATCACATCCAAAGCTCATGAGACCCGCTCCGTTTTCCTTACAGCACTGGCTGCTTAACACGTGCATTTTTTAAAAGTTAAATTTCATTTCTAATTATATTAGCTTGAAAGAAAAAGAAACGGCCAACTTGAAAATCATTTTGCCACTGTTCAAAGAAACACTATTAAGAGAGATTCTTGATGCCCTTGACAAACATCCATGTCCCCTCTGCCCCCTGCCTCTGCATGAACTGTCCAGCCTTCCCTGATGACACTTCTTCTTGCCATTGGCCATGCTTGTGTCAGCCCCCAGCCCCCAGTCAGCCAGTAAGTAGGCAGGGTATGTACACTTATTTTAATATTACTTAAGAAGTAAACCATGAGGGAGGTACATTTACTGCCAAAACAATGTATGGTGTGATGCATTCCACATGCAAATGTTTCTCCCTTACATGCCGCTCTTGGATTATTCTTGCTAATTCTCCCCTTCATTAGCATGGAAAATCAGGAGTTGATTTGCTATCCTTTCCCATCAGATGGGCAATAAACATGATGCGCAGATTAGTTAAGGAATATATCCAAGGTAGATGCTAGAAAATGAACTCAGCTCACAGCCCTATGGGTTCAGCCATGGAAACAAAAAAGTATTAGATTTCTGTTGTGTTTTCAGATAAGGTATCTCCTTGTGGAAAATTACTGCCTTACTTTTGATCATGTAGTGATCAAAATAAAAATTTACAAATGTTTATGATTTTGTAGCATGGATATGCCGCTGTTTTCTTAATTATCATATTGGTCACTTGTGCTACTCTTGTGATACATAGAATGTTTTTTTAATGATCATACATTATAGTAACATGTCTGATAAAATATATTTAAATCATATGTCATTGTGTTTAGTTCCAACAAGGACAACCCAGACAGCAATCTTGTGAGCCTACAAATCAACATCACTGCTGTGGCCCAAGTAGAAATAAGAGGGTAAGTAATAAGCAAGATGTTGTCGTAGTTATGTTATAATAATAGCTGTGTATGTGGGAGTAATGATAAGATACTAGCAAAAACTACACGGGAGTTTCCTAATGCATTAGAGATGACAGTTCACTTTGGTTATAAATTTCCATCCTTTTCTATCCATTGTTAGCTTTCCACTGGAAAGCAGAGTAAACTCTGTACCATAATTAACCCCAAGGATATCAAAACAAGAGCTCACTTTATTCCCCAGACTGACAGTTCAGTAATCAAACTATAAAAGCCAGTGATAAGAAGCCCGATAAAACAGACAACCATGTGCTTGCCTGAAAGTCCCCCTTCTCCAGTCATTATTGGGGGATAATGAAAACTCAGCCTCACCATGTCACATCTTGCGTTTAAGAAATGGCTGACTCTTAGATGTGAGGGCTGATGGGAATCTACATTTTATCTCTTTTTCCTTCTGTCCTATTCTTTGAAGAAGGTGCCAATAAACAATTGATGGAGAGACAGGAGGAAAGTGGTCAAGTAAAAGGCTTGGAATAACTACCATCTGGGAAAACCCGTGCCTGGGGGCGAAAATAAATGAGAAATGGACTGCATGTCCTCCTTATCTTGCACAAGTGTGGACTTCATTAATTTTCTTTTAATTCTTGTTTCTTCAAAACAATCAAGGTTGGCTAAACATGTCAACTAGTCTTTTTTGGGGTCAAATTGTTACTGGGGTTCCAGCAATCCCAGTTTCCTCTTCCTTTTCCATAGGTCCTGAGTGGTTCACACCCCTCCATGATGGCCACTATAGACTTCTGCACTCAGAGCCATTGTCACCACAGCTGCACCCTGTTGCTCTCCGTGGGGGGATGGGGAAGATGTGTGTGTGTGTTGGGGGGGGGGGTAGATGCTCTATCCTGGTACCACTGAGGCTCCACCTGGTGGATTAGAGAAGAATAATAATGCCTAACGTTTACTGATTCTTTCATGTGCTATCCCAGCATGTTATCTATCACATCTTAGTACGTACTAGTGTCCTCGCTGCACCAGGGAGGGAGTTTTGACACAGGGACTTGAACGCAACACAGCTAGGAAGTGGGGGGCTAGCATAAATGCAAGCAGCCTGTCTCCAGGTGCATATTTATAAATGATCGTGCTCTACAGCCTATGAGAGAGAGTTTTTTGAACCTTATCTACACAAAACCTTATTTTTTGTGTGTTTCTGTGATTTTGTTCATTCTAACTACACTGATTCATTCATTTTAACTGCAGAAGGGTATAACATTGTAAAACCATACCATAACTTATCCATTCTACTCTTAATGAACATTTAGGGGGATTTCTTTCTTTTTTTATAACAAACTTTTTTTTGTACATATCTGCTGACACACATGTGGAAGAATATCAGAATGCTATATGCTTAGAGTATGTGTGTATATATGTACCTATATACCACATCTTTTTTTATATATTTATTTGTCGATTGACACCTAGGTTGCTTTCATATCTTGGCTATTGTAAATAATGCTTCAATGAACAAAGGAATATATATATCTTTTTGAATTAGTGTTTTTGTTTCCTTCAAATAAACACCCAGAGTGGAATTGCTGGGTCATATGATAGTTCTATTTTTAATTTTCTAATTTCATATCATTGCGGTCAGAAAAGATGTTTGATATGATTTCAACCTTCTTAAATTTATTGGGACTTGTTTTGTGGCTTAACATGTGGTCTATCCTGGAAAATGTTCCATAGGCACTAGAAAAGAGTGAGTATTCTGCTGTGCTGAGTAGAATATTCTATAAATATCTATTAAGTTCTTTGAGGTAATGTTTTGGTTAAGGCCAATGTTTCCTTGATTGTCTGTCTGAGTGATCTATTCATTGATGTAAGTGAGTGTTAAAGTCCCCTACTATTATTATATAACTGTCAATCTCTCCCTTTATGTCTGTTAATATTTGCTTTATATATTTAGGTGCTCCTAAATATATGGGTGTGTAGATATTTACAAGAGTTATATCATCTTATTGGATTGATCCCTTTGTTATTATGTAATACTCTTCATTGTCTCCTGTTATGGTCTTTGTTTTAAAGTCTATTTTATCTGATATAAATATTGGTACCCCAGCTTTCTTTTTGTTTCCATTTGCATACAATATATTTTTTTCATCATTTTGCCTTTAGTCTGTATGTGTCTTTCTATCTGAAGTGAGCCTCTCATAGACAGCATGGTTTTTCTTTATTGATTCAGCTACACTATATCTTTTAATTGGATCATCTAGTCCATGTACATTTAAAGTAATTGTTGATAAATATGTAGTTCTTGCCATTATTTTCTTATTGTTTTTGTTGTCTTTGTTTCTTTCTTCTCTTGCTCTCTTCTCTTGTATATTAATGACTTTAGTTAGTGATATGTTTGGATTCATTTCTCTTTATTTTTGTGAATCCGTTACAGGTTTCAGGCTGGTGAAGCCATCTGAGTCTAGAGTTTCGGGGTTTTTTTGTTTGTCCGTTGGTTGGTTGGTGTTTGCCTTTTTGTTTTTCTAGAAAGAGTTTTAACAATTCAATTTAATTCTCTGATATAAAGCTATTCATATTCTCTAATTCTACTTGAGTGAGCTTTGATAGTTTGTCTTTCAAGGAATTTGTCTATTTCATCTTAGTTGTTAATGTTTCATGTATAAAGTTGTTCATAATATTCTTCCATTTTTCTTTTAATGTCTGTAGGACTTCTAATTAGGTTCCCGCATCATTTTCAATATTGGCAATTTTTATCTTTTACCTGCCTTTTTTTGTTCCCCTGATTAGTCTGGCTAGAGTTTAGTGATCTTTTCAAAGAACCACATTTTGGGGTACATTGATTTTTCTCTTTTTCTAATTTTTTTTGCTCTTGTATTTGTTTTCTATTTTAGTTGTTTCTGCTTCTGTTGTAATTATTTTCTTCTTTCCATTTACTTTGGGTCCAGATTTCTCTTCTTTACCTCATTCCTCTATGTAGAAATTTGATAATTGATTAGAGATCTCTCTTTTTATCTTACATGAGCATTTCGTGCTCTAAATGTCCCTCTAACAACTGCTTTAGTAGCATTCCAAAATACCGATATGTTGGGCTTTCACTGTAACTCAGTTCAAAATATTCTCCAATTTCCTTTGTGATTTCTTCTTTAACTCATAAGTTGACTCATAGGAAGTGACCTGTTTGATTTACAGATATTAGGAGCTAATCTAGATGTTTTATTTTTGTGCATTTCTAACTTAATTTCCTCATTCCTCTCTTTATGAGAAAAATACTATTTTAAATAACAGAGAAGAAAATGCAAGCATTATTTTTACGATCTTGTTTTTATAGCGTTCAAAAAATCACAACTGGGGTATATAAAAGTTTGTCTCCTTTAAATTTAGCCTATCTTCTTTTTGTTCACTACATATCAATGGAAACTTTAATTCCAAAATAAATTTTAAATTGGGAACCTTTTTCATTCCACAAGTCATAATTCAGTCCAAGGCAATTAGGGATTAATGTAACTGTATTTATTCTCACATATTCATGTTATGAGATTAATATTTTAATGTATTTCTGTCATCACTTATGGCACCAATGTTTCTAAGTAAAAAAGTAGAAAATTTTTTATTCATTTTGCCAATAGTCAAAACAGATCATTATAATTGTGTTTCTCAGTGCAATTATTTTAATTGCTAGGTTAATGTTCCATAATTGACCATATTTTTTTCTCTAAGATAGTGTTTAAATTCTTTTTCGCCATTTCACCAAGTAAAATTCTTTCCTCCAAATACTGAGCAAAAATATTAGTTCTAATGTTTAAATCTTAAGAAAGAGCTACTGTGTTGAAAATCTTCCATGTTCGGTCTTCAGGAAAACCTAATTTTCTTTTTGGCCGATGGTGTTTATTCCAATGTATGTTTTCATGCACTATCTCTAACAGTAATTTTTTTTTAATCTACCATTTTTTAAAAAAATTTCAAAAATAAACTCAAATGGATTTATTTCTTTGAATGGGAAAAAAATATTGAGAATTGTTTCATTTGTTTCAAAGCCAGGTAAATTCATCCCTGTCTTTAAACAGATTTACATGTCACTTGCTGAGACAAAGGATTAATTTAGCATAGTCCTGCAGGAAGCAATACCTCATATATTAGGATATCAAAGAATAATAAAATGTTATCTTTTATTAAATAATCAGAGTTGAATAGGTTTGTATTAAAAGAGCCTACAATCATGAATAACCATTTTCTGCATAGATACTGTCAACAGCAGGTAGAGCCAACACTGTCCCATACAATAAATGATAGTTACTTTTGAGACTAAGAAGGCTTGAAATCAGGGTGGTTAAAATAGGGTTCACACCATACTAGCACATCATCAGATGTGAACTTCCTGATGGCATGTAGACTTTAACTTATCGGAAACCTTATTCATTGCTTTCCCTCAATGTCCAGTGTTAGCATCGAGTACCCCCAATCTTCTTATTACTCGAGGGTCTTTGTGAAATAATGCTCTATCCTTTATTTTAGAAGATGAGATTGAATTGGTAAAGGGCTGTTAGGTTACTGCTCTGGCTGTTCTTCCTGTACTAGTTCTTCCTGTACTAGATGGCACTGAGTAAGCGAGAGCTATAGTCTTCATCTGTAACTAACCTTCTGCTTCCCTGGACATCAGTTTTTCTTTCATTTATAAAATGAGAGATTCCCAGCACAGTGTCTTCACAATACCTGCCAAGGTGTCAATTTATGATTCTGTGGTCCTAGAGGATTTATGAGTGGTGCTACAGGATTGATGAGCATAAGAACAACAAGGCAACAACAACTAAGAAAAGGCTTCCCTAGAGCCTCACGATGGCGGTAGGACTGGAGTCAGCTCTCTGCCGCCAAGCTAAGGAGCTCAGAGCAAAGTGAAGCTTTGGGGGCTGAGGGCATTAAGACTCCAAGCTCTCTGGGCATCCCATCTGATGAAAGCAACCCTGACTCCATGTTCTGAACGCTTCCCCTCACCAGGTTCCCCACGTTCGATCTAAACAGTTTTACTCAAAGCAAGTAGGAAAGGGGTGTGTGGCAAACAACAAACCTCTTTAAGGGTGGAGAATGTTGAGGCATCTGCCCAGCAAGGCTGAGCCCTGCACTTTTTATTTTAATCCTGACACAGGAAGGATGAAGGTGAAGGATCGGTAAATTGTTGACAATTCGGTAACATTTCTGTGGGTTTTCAGTTTTTTAAAAAATGTACCTTTCCTCCCCACTCCTCAAAGACAATGCAGGCATATCGACTTTAACCAAAAGTATTTGAGACGTTTTCCAATTATTTGTGGTATACGATCCAAAAAGTTTATCGTACTTTTCTAGATGAGGAAATAGAGACATACGGACGTTAAAATACTTGCCCTTGGGTCAGAATTTAACCCAGTAAAGTTTACTTTCTGGTTTAGAAAGAGATAACGTTTGAAGTTGCTGGAAGCTGTGTTAATTGCTGGATACTCCTAAAAGGGCATTTAAGACATCTAATTGTCAAAAGGGATGTCTTCTGTTGAAGTCATTTTTAGCTGAAGGTCTAGGAATTCTTTTAAAGATATCTTTTAGCCAAAAACTGCTAGAACGCATTGTGGGTTTGAGAATTATGTTTTTTTAAGATTTTGTAAAAATAACGATTATGTTTGTAATCCCCTTTTAATAGTAGAATAGTGCATTCTTCTAATGCTCAACTCTCTAGGTGTAAGTTCCAGAAAAATACCTACATGTCAAGTTAAAATCCTACTTACACGATTGTACCATTTAACTATTTCTCACCCTTGAGTTATCTATAGATAACTCTAGAACACAAATGGGCTTTATTTTGTTTTGGCTCCAGGCCTGGCCTTGTGAGAGGTATGGCTGAATTAATGGGAAGTCAAAGATATCCAAGAAAGAAGAAAATACAAATGGACATTTTTCTACTGTGAAGTATTTAACTGGAAACTATTTCTCCACAACTGGACATTTCTTATGCCACACAGAATTCTAGATTTTCACTCATCAAAAAAAAAAAGTCCCATTTCATCATATAGCTTAGTAGGAGTTATATATCCTGTACACACACACACACACACTCTCTCTCTCTCTCTCTCTCTCTCTCTCTCTCTCTCACTCACTTTCTTGCACTTAAACAAGATATATAAATAAACATATATTCATATATTCATGCTATTCATATAAGCATATGTTAAATTATCCATCTCAACTCAGGAACACTCTGCTCTGCCCCCTAGTGGCCAAGAGATGAGATGCTCTAAAACAGTCCATCTCTGAGCGAGAGACCAGGAGTTGAAAGTCTACAGGGCATGTCTCAGACCCTTCAATATTCCTTCACTTATTTTGCTGAACACCCCTTACAGTAGTTTTTTTCCTTAGAGGCAATATCTAGTCAAATAAATCGAGACCCACGCGTTCCTGCCGCTGTCGCACTGCACACTAGTGAAACACGCTTCCCGTGTGCCGGCGGCCGCAGTTAATGTGTGATTCCATGTTTCAGAGTCTCCCACCCTCCGCAGATTGTCCTGCCCATCCACAACTGGGCGCCGGAAGAGGAGCCCCGCAAAGAGGAGGGAGTCGGACCCCTGGTGGAACACATTTATGAGGTAGCCGTCGTCTCTGGTGTGAAGTTGTGTGAGGGGTCTCTCCCTATGCTCTCGACTAACGAACTCTTCATAGCATTTTACAAGAGCTGAGCTTTATAGAGAGCTGTGCTGTCGTGTGCTGGTGGGGTGTCCTGTGAAGGACCCACGCTGTGGTCCCTTGTTTTTGGTGGGGAGAGCCCTTACACAGTGAGAAACATTTTACCTTGTTACTGTTACTCTTTTTTTTTTTTTTAATGTTCTTTATTTTTTTCTCTTTTTAATGCTTGGCAAGCCTAAAGCATAAACGTGACTATCTCCCTAGACTTTATTTTGCGCCTTCCTATAATTTCAGATATCCTTAAAATCCAGCCACCTTGTGAACTGAGGGTGACTGACCGAAAAGTACCAGAGAAAATTTTATAGATTATTCGCTATTTTACCAAGAAGTGCTTACACAATATATATGATGGGTGGACGGTAGATAGATAAGAATAACCTTACTATTCATTCACATGACCCAAATTAGACGTGAATAACTAATGCTGAGATTTGAAATAGTCTGTTGATTAGTAAAATACTTTCCAGAAGCAAACAAGAGCTCATGAAAAAAATTTTTAAAAACCTGATGGCCTTTTCCCCCTTTAAGTGTTAAATTGTGAATAGAGAAGAGCTCTGTTGATACATCATCTGAAACATTTAAATTTTTTTACAGTTAGAGACCAACATATAGTCAAAGGGTTAGTTTTATAGTTGTTCTTTTTTCTATTTTTAAAAATAAAGCCAGTACTCTCTGTGGAGAGAGTTATTCCTGTCCATTTTCAAGGGACCAGGGGCGGAATTCTGTTAAAAATAGAGTTCCAAGCCATTTTCCATCTGAGATACCTTCTCGATGGATGCCCTCTGTCTCTTTTCTATGTTAACGCATGCCACTGACCTAATAATTCTATGACTTTCATCTCAGATAACATTCTCTGCAGTTAACAATAAAGCCATTTCAAAAACGATGAGCTGTTTATATGTAGGAAGCAAACATCAACTCCTGGGCAGTGTCAACACAGAAACCCCTGGCATCTGCCCTACCTGCACTCAGAGTCAGGAGCCCTGTGCGAAGCTGGATCAAAGCTTTGCCTTAAGCTCTCTTGATAGCAAAAGGATAACACAGTCCCCAGGGCCACCTGGATTAAGAACTACACTGCGGAGGAGGAGGGGAAGGATGTCGAATAATTTATTGAACCTGTGTGCATCAGTTTCTGTTTCAGAATGGTGAAACTTTACAGTTTGAAAACATATTCAAGTTCAATCATTCGCAGGGCTACCCTGCTTCTAATCTTAGCACAAATAGATCACAAAATGTCAGGGTAATAGTCAATAGTGCCAAAAGCAGTCAATGGATGCTTCTTACATACTGATCTCACGTCTCCAAATATACTGTTATCAATGGATGCTACGTTGCTTTGTGAATTAAATGGGCCACCTAGTAAGGAAAACCAACTAAAAATTGTTTAATTGACCATGATAACGGTCAGAATTGTGAAAAAAATACAAACGGTCCCTGCTAACTTTGAATTTTAAAAATTCATAGTAAGTTTTTTCACAAGCCGTTTTGTGTCCCGTGAGTACAGGATTCACGTGTTTAAAAGGTTCATCTCTTTAGGAGATGTGGTCTTTCTTTCCTTGAGATCCGCTGATTGAAACAGAAGGAGCTCAGCTTTGAAATGCACAGTTGACGTGAACTGTGGTGAGCCCGGGTCTCGGGCGTTTGATGGATAGCCATTTTTCCAGAGGGTGAAAGAGAGTGCATCGCATATGGTTGCAATTGGCAAGTCAGTAGTCAGGAAAGAGGCAATTTCATTGTAAAGAAAGAATAACCAGGTCTTGAAAGCATATAACTCGAATTGCATTTCTAGCGCTGCGATCCAATTAATGTAAATTTAAGGTGAGCCTCGCACTCACCGGACGCGGTTAGTGTGGCCGCAGGGGAGGGAATCTGCCCTTGATGGAAGAGTTTGCTCCGAGTACATCTTGCTCTCAGAGCTCCTCCTGTTTTTGAGTCTCTGTTTCCTACTTTCTACAGTCACAGTCCAGATGACTCAACACTAAAATGCATGCCTTACAGAATGGACACGGAGCATGTGGGGTTTGATATATTCCTGCTACCTGTGCTGTGCCATAAGGTGATGTGTCCCTTGCTTCTAGCTGCACAACATTGGACCAAGTGCCATCAGTGACACCCTTCTGGCGGTGGGCTGGCCATTCTCCGCCCGGGATGAATTTCTCCTTTATATTTTTCACATTCAAACTCTGGGACCTCTACAATGTCAAACAAATCCTGACATCAACCCACAGGATATAAAGGTAGGAAGCCTGGTTTACCCAGCAGCTTTGTTTACTTGTTATGGTTAGGAAAAAAAAAAAAAAGACAAAGTGGCTCGTAAAAGGAAGCGAAGCAATTAGAAGTTATTTCCATGATAATGGATCAGAACTTTTGTTTTAGTTTTATAGTTACAAATGCCAGACCTAAGTTACAATCTCATTCCCAGAAAACTTAAATTGCTCTTAGTATTATTGCTCACGGTGACCTGTTATTTATTTAGCCTGTTTCAGTACGTACTTTTTATATATGGTTTGACGAGCAGCACAATCAGACCAAAATCATAGATATGTCATGTTTTGGAAAATTTGTACAGAATGCTATTTTTAAAGCCTTTTTGGTATATTGCCAAAAGTCAACAGGATCTTGGCCAAAATGGCTTTTCGCCAATAGCAAGTGGTGAAACAGGATGGTTCGCCAAAGGCCATCTCAGTGCCCTGAGAACCCACAAACTGTCATTGTCAGGACCCCGTTCTTTACCACGGTTTATAGAGAAGCTGAGAGCTGTGCTTCTCCAACTCTTAAGCGTATCAGTGCCACCCGGGACTCTAGGATCCAGGTTCCGGAGTGGGGTCTGAACTTCAGCCTCTCTGCAAACGCCCACCTGATATCCACATGGCTGGTGTGCTGGTCCGACTTCAGCTGGGGAGGAAGCGCGAGCATCCACGGAACTGATCCCATTCAGATGAAGATCCACATGTGGCATTAGGGTCATTCTAGAAAGGAAAGAAATTAATTAGCATAAGCCCTTGAAAATGTCACATTTAAATGAAGGGGGAAAAAAAAAAACCAAGACTCTTGTTAATCAGATGCTGTCCTCACGAGAGAACTTCACTTAAGAATGCATGTTCTCCAGGGGCTGGGAGGACACAGTGTCTCTGTGAGAAGTGGTGCAGAGGGCAGGCTTCGAGAAACACCCACTCAGCCACCCAGGACACGGATCTCTGTTCTCCATCCGGGGCACTGGGATATTTATTGCCTCTTATGAAAGGCTTCCTTTTTTCCAGCCCAATGTGACTTCTATTCAAAAAGAGGAAGACTAAAAGGGGGGTTCGGTATTTAAAAATTGATGAGGCAACAAATCTCCTTCCTTACGGAGTAATAATGAAGAAGCCCACTTGTATGCCACAGGATTATTTAAAATACTCCCTCCCTGGAATCCCTCCCCCCATTTCCTCTCTCTTTGCTTTTCATTGAAATGATTTTAACATCTTCATAGACAGTAGCTTTTTATAACATAACAGCTTCGAATGGGAATGCGTAGCACTGAAGTCATTAAAACAGCCGCATATCCTGTTCTGCAGTTAACATACACTTGTATTTCAGTCATGGACTCTCGGAGCTCATGATGGTGCAGAAGGTCTCTAACTCTCTTTGAGTGTGATGTTTAGTTTATGTCTGACACTATTTATATATGTTTGTATATATTATGTAACTTGTTTAACGTGCAGCATGATGGTTGAATTTTTTTCTTTGTTGCAATTTAACAATCATTTATAGTGCCCGAAAAAGTATGAGTAGGTAACTTGCCTTAAACATTGACACAGATTCACGCAACATGATTAGTGTTATATACTAAACACCTGTTATTTCTTAGTATCCAGTTATTCTTTATTTGTAGACTTTAAAAATCTGTCTGAGGTAATTTTTTTAAAGCAACTTAATTAGGCTCCTTTTGTAAAATTCTCAGCCTGCGGAGCCAATAGAAGACCTGATTACAAGATGAAGTAGTAGCTCCCTAAAGTAACTAATTATAAAAATTTATGAATTCTGGAAATGCTGAATTCGTGGACCACTTGAAGTGTTATTACTTTTAGGTCTTCAAAATATTTTTTATCTATATTCAATCAGCATGACTCAGAAAGTCTAAAAAGGGTTTTTACCAATAAATGCATTAAAAAAAATTTTAATCAATATATTTTATATCAGTAACTATAAACAATCGAGAGTACTTGAAGGTTATTTTCCTCTTAAGATATTAAATAATTGCTGGTGAAGTCGTTATTAATTTACTTGGCAATATTCTTCTTCCTAGATAACTCAGAGCTAAAGTCTATGTTCTGTCTATAATTGTTTAGTATATTTTGTGATCTTCAAAAGACTATGTTGGGGACATTTTAAAATTTAATATCAATTTCAGATTCTTACATCAAAGCTAATTGCTAGATTTTTTAAATTGATTATAAATGGTTTTACTTTTAACCATAGTTTTTTTTTTTTTTTAAATTAAGAAGTACAGAGAGGGTAGATTTAGTAAAAGGAACAGAGGATGCAGAAATATATTGGTAAAGGCAAGAATTAAATCCCAATATTAACTATTCCCTGCTGAGAAGACTAAAGTAAAGTTCCTTACTATTTGGCTCTACAATTTCTTTGTAAGTTGAGCTATAGCTGGTGAGTACTTCTTAAAACATCTGCCTCTGTGAGCAGTCCATTTTCAACAATCCTTTTCTGAGCATGCTTCAGTCCCCACCGAACTAGGCACCAAAACACCCCAACTGTCAGAGGCGGAAACTGCAGCCCCGATTTCCAGAAGCTTCTGCTGGGGGATTTACCAAGTTCCCCGACTACCACGTTCTCCTCTTCGACCATTCAGTTGATTTCCTTTCTCTTTTTCAGTCACCTTCTCCTTCCTGGATATATTCTCATTTTTGCCCACGTAACCACTGAAAGTAGCTTCCTCCTTCACGGCCTTTTCCCAGCTCTCATGAATTTCTATGCAAAGTTGCTTTTGAAAAAACAAACCATCAGATTTCCTCGGAAACAATTTCTGGGGCGCCCACTCCAAGGAACCAGCGCCACCAACTCTAAAACTTTTGGAATTCCACTGAGAGCCTCTGCAGACTCTCCACAACATTGTCCTCGAATTAAATGCCTCGGCATTGAACAAAACGTACTTAACATGATGATTTTTTTCCCTATTTTTTACATTACTTATGCAGCAACTCTCCTGGCTTAATTTTTAATTGCAAATTCATAGTTTTATGCCTCAGAGCCACATTGTGGATCAAGTCGCTTTCTCTGTGGTCTGGCTCGAGAACTGGACCACCACTTAAAACATCATTGCTAAAGAGAACTCAATGCCGAGTGCCAAACATCTAGTCTAAAATCTTCTGAAATACAACCCGTCTGTGAATTAAATATGTATTCCAAATGCGACTCTCCTCACACAGCCTCGAAGTCTGGAAAGGCGTCCACAGGGTTCAGTTTTCCTAACAATACTTGGTGCAGCTCAGTAACCCCAGCAAGCTGCCTTCATGCCTGCGAGTTTTGAAGAGCGGACGCTGACTGCCTCTGAAAGCGACTACCCAGAACACTCTGTGCCCCGTGGCTGTGTTAGGAGATGATGGACGAAAGATCTCACCCACGTTCCCCTCACTTGTTGCCCAAATACAGAGCATCAGCAACCACATTAGGAATGGGCGGGCGGAGGTCGGCAAGGACACACTCAAATGCCACTAGAGGTCAATGAGTTTGTATTTAACTACTTGCCTCGCAGGCAGGTTTCATGGGGATTCGCTTAGCCTGCTTTGATGACACTGTTCAGACATGCAGCTAGGAGGGTCAGTGGAATCATGGGTGGATCGTGGGGTGCGGGGAGAGCTGAGTGGGCTGCCCAGCCCCTGGCAGGCCCCTCCCCCACCCCCCATCAAGCCAGCATGAGGGTGTGGTACAGCCTGGGGGTGCTCATTCACCACTGCTTTCTCGTTTGTCCCCCACTGAAAAGGTTGTCGTCTCTGGTTGTCTGTGATGGTTTCACCTCACGAGGGCCATTGCTGTGTCTTCTGTAAACGTAGCAGCATGAGCAGACGGCCATGACGTTTCTGCCTCCAGGCTGGACGGGCCAGCTCAGGGGTAGAGGACTTTAAAGTGGCGGTTTCTCTACCGTCTCCCATCGAAAGCATTTTGAAACAGTCAACTGTCTGCAGCATGCAGACCAATCCATTACATCTAATTTGTTCCAGATCCTTCTTGGAATAAAATTTTAGAGTTGAGTGGAGTTATTTCTCAACTATTCAAAAGGCAGTAAAAGAATGATTTCAAAACTACCAATTTTCTAATTTTGGTGGAGTCTGTTCCTGAGGTTTGGAGAGTCCTTCAAACGGGCTACGATGGATGTCTAGATAAGATGAAGTTGCAAAAGTAAACACTCTTCGGGGACCAAAGCTGCGCAGAGAAGAAAGGATTTTTTAAGCTGGCAAGGCTTCGTAACGAGCGGCCCATGGAGAGATGCCCGGAGGAAGGGCGACGGGGGGTGAGGCTGCTCTCGGAGAGGAAGAAGAATGAGATGCTCAGATGCAACCTGCGTTAACATCACAGTACAGCATTGTGGGCCTGAGCTCATGATAGACTGCAGAGGTAGAAACGGTCTGACAGGGAGCAGAGGGGGCAGCCATCATGCGACAGAAAACGCTGTCCAAGGACTGTCCTGGGAGCCGTGGAGAGCCGGAGGTTACGCCTGAGTCAGACCTTGTCCCTTGAACAAGAAGACAGTTCCCACGGCAAGGCCAGATTACAACCAGAGAGGGCGAACACCAAGGCAGAAGCATGGAAACCCGTGCCTCGGAGATTATAGCCCTGCAAACGGTTTTGGTGTTTTTTTTTTTTTTTTTTTTTTTTACTTGTGGAATCAGTGGTTTGGCTTGGCGAATTTGCATGCTTTTGTCTTTTGCTTAAGAGGATTTTCTTCCTTCATAACTGCCTCCCTTTATGTGCTGCTGCTTCTTTACTCAGAATGCAGAGAGACTTGTCACTTCCTCCATCAACAATCCCTCTGACAGAGGAATTGCATTCACCCTTTATTGTTTAACAGTGCTTAGAGGTCCAGCTTTTGGCCACCAAAGAGAATACACTCCTCATTCCTCTCTGCCTTATCTTCTCTGTACGACGGTCTTCAGGGTCTCGTATATATTTTAAAATGTAAAACACATGTCCGGCGACTAAGCAAAGCTTCAAACTCACCCAGGGAATGAACTGAGTCTTTTAGTTATGCTTTGCATGGACTTTTCAGGATGTTAAAAAAAATGTGGGTTTTTTTTTCCTCCTTTCTCCCAACAAACCTTTCACATTTAGGTCTTTCTTAAAGAAAATTACATGGTAGACTGACCCCCTGGGCTTGTTTCTACTTCAGTTTAATTACAGGCACAGAGCTCCAGGAGAGACGTCCACCGACCCTTGCATACTAGGAATACCTGGAATCCAAAAACACATTACAAGCAAGGAAAAGATCGGAGCACGGGTTGCATTTGTTTGGGTTCACAGAGCTCTGGATGACATTTATCCCAACTCTCTTCTCCGCAAGCTGCATTTCCAGCTGCATTTTCAACTGCATTGCACATCCCGGCTACACAGGGACCCTTTAGCCCATCAGTTTAAACCTATACCAGAGCGAACGGTTTGGTGAAGAGTTATGAAAATAGGAAACTCCTATTGGGGTCGGAATCTGAGTTGCCGCCGGGGGAAAGAACCGTATTTACCAACAGTTGTGTCCTCGTAGCAGAGAAGAGCCATTTTCGTAGTGGTTCTGAAGAAGGTACTTTAGCTTCTCACAGCCCGTGGCAGTCTCACTCTGGATGTCCACCGAATGTGGGTGACCAGGGGTCAGCCCCCCTCGCCTCTCAGGATTTCAGGTTAAGGGAAAACATGACCTATGGGGTCACTGTCAGTTGTGAAACAGGCTCCAAAAGTTCATCTGGAAAGTGGACTTTAACTGTTGTTTACATTTCTTGAATAACTCTTTTCTTTTTTCTTCTTTGTTTCGTTTGGGGGGTTTTGTTTTGCTTCTGCTTTGTTTTTGTGTTTCGAAATAATTTTTGGAATACCGTTTGAGAAAACTGGTCTGCAAGCCTTTCTGACGTTCAAGTTTCAGACCAGCATCCCTCCAGCTGCGAAACAATGTTCCCGAAAGACGGAACCCTGTTTGAGCAGCCTCTGCGGTGTGGTACGTCCATTCTCTAGCCGGGAGTCGGCCGGAATAAGTCCTGTGTTTCAGAGAAAGACCACTTATAACTACTGCTGAATGACGATATACCGGGGCCCCCACAGAAGACTGTGTTCTTTATTCTTTTGCACAGCTGCATCCCATGAAACCACACAGGAAGTTGAAGAGTGTTCTTCTCTATGGGCTATTATTTTATCACTATTACTTAACTAGTAGGCCTAGTCCTAGTACCAGGCTGTACCTTGGGAGTAAGGAAATATTGCCTAGTTTCTTCCAGAACCTCTTCTCTGTAGTTCGGTTGCCTACAGAGTCAACTCTGTAACAGACAGCCCTCGAAAAAGCAGAAGTTGCACACGATACATCTCAAACAAAACCCACCACCATCACACGCTCAGAATATGTGATAGAAGATGGAAGGGAATCTTAGAGACTTTCGTGATTTTCTACCTAAGCTCAGATTTTAGTCACACGCTGTTAAAGCTTGTCCTTCGGACTCTTCATCACTGAGTCTCTTCATCACTGAGCCCCTCGAGCTCCCCTCCTTCTCACCGAGCCGGGGCCGAGTCCTGTCCTGAAGTAGTCCCACATCCGTGGGGCTGGCGCTCGTGTCACTTCTGTACATGTCGTCATCTTGGTGCTTTGAATATCATCTTTTATGATGCTGCCTCTCACTGACATATTTAATTCTACGTCCAGGTCTCCAATTCAACCTCCTATTTTTATAATTTTTTCCTCACTTCCTCTCTCCATGAAACGTTCTCCTCCCTGATATGAAAATTTTCTGAGTCGGTTAACCCACCCCGCTCTCAAGACTAAACCTGGGCCACATAATTTCTTTCCTGCCAAGCCTGGAGCCCATGATGATGTAGTCGAAACGTTCTGTTACGAGCTCCGGGACTTGACCTCCCTTCTCCCCCGTCCTCCTGAGTCCCTGCCTTGGAACGCTGCCCTGCACTGTCCTACACTTCGGCTTCTCTGCCCCTTCGCCGGATGGTGAGAAGTGCTTACTGGGCTGCCAGCCTCTGGAGTCCCCGCTGCCATCCTCTCCCTCCTGTTCTCTTTACTGGCTTCTCTACACAGCCCCTCCAGGGTTCCTGTTTGCAGGTGACCTTCAAGCGAGAGAACCTTCTAATGGTCCATCTCCCCGCTCCCCCTCCTGCCCCGCTCAGAGGAAGGACAGCTATTCCTCCCGTTCCAAATTTAACTTTGCTACTTTAAGTATCCCCCCGCACACACCTGTTTCCGGCATCCCCAGCCTCTTCCTCTTCACCAGTTAGTTCCTTCCTCAGACCCTATAAATTTACTTAAACTTCCTCCATCTTCAAAACAAACAGTAAGCAAATAACTTGACTCTGTGCACCCTTTTCCTTCCATTTTTAGCCAAGCTGTGCTTGCTATCCCTCCTTTCTTATTCCTCTTTTACTCTTATTAGCTATGAAATGGGGTAGGTTTTGTTGTTGTTGTTTTCTGTTAAAGAATACTAAATGTCCATCGGACGAATATATCAGGCACTATGTAAAAACACAAAGAACAAAAATGTTAACTCCTAGGAATGTCACCACCCATGTACTGTTACATTTCATATTTATTCATGCATTAATTTATTTTTCCACATCACAATTTATTGCCAATAATTAAGGGTACTTTTTTAAAATCCGTAACACCATTATGACACCTACAAAGATATTAGTGAAAACCCCTTGATATAATCAAATTCCTACCACTGGTAATACTTAGATGACTATTCTTCCCATTTCTCTCTATTTCTAGATATCCAAGGTCAGTATATATTCACTTTTAATTAAAATACACAATCTTATTAGGTATGTGATTCTGTAACCTGACTTTCCCCCTAAGATTCTGTATCTTTCTAAATTACTATGTAGGTCTACGTCACCATTTTTAATAACTATCCAGTAGTCTTTGTATAAATGTCATAATTTATTTAACCAGGCACCGATCTAAGCCCATAAAATTTTTATATTACTATCTTTTGTCTACATTATCAATAGCTGCTATGAACATTCCGTTTTGTTTCATGTTGGTGCTTTCTCTTTGGGGGACAAGGCTGCTTCTCCTCTCTCAGCCATTGGGAATTGCTTCCAAAGGAGATTCAGATAAAGATGTAATTTCATACTTAAAAAAAAAAAAAAAGTATCCATTTTTCCAAACCCATTCGCTCTTTAGCGTCTGGAGTTTAATGCTCACCCGTGCTTCCCATCCTTCCGGGGAGATGGCTTCTGCCTGAACTCTCATCCCGACGAGAGGAACATTCCGGGAGCACTCCGCACGCCTCAGGAGTGGCTAGGCCTGGAGAGGGAAAGGTGGTGGTTCCTTTTAGAAATGGTTCGTCTCGCGGTAGAGCGCACCGCCGGTAAATCGAAACACATCTGGATTCTCACGCGCATCACGTTGGGCTGAGAAAAGACCGTCCAGGGCTGATGACAAGGGGACGAGCGTCGGTGTGACTGTGTGTGTGTGTGACAGCTCTTGCTTTCTGTCCCTAGCCCGCGGCCCCCCCGGTGGACACCCCCGAGCTGAGCGCCTTCCTGAGAAACTCGACCATCCCTCATCTGATCAGGAAGAGAGACGCGCCCGTGCTGGAGCCCCCCAGACAGAGCCCCGTGAAAATCCTGGTGAGTCGTCTCGGAGTGCCGGGGAGAGATGCTGCTACAGGCAGGCGGACGGTTTTGGCTTTGAGCTCTGTGCATCGCTCTCCTTCAGTGCTCAGATCACGCCTGACCCTTTTGGGCAGCGCATAGCAGGAGGCGCGAACGTGACTTTTCCGTGGGGACTACGGAGTATTTGGAGTGTAACGTTTCCAGCCTCCTACATACACTGGGGAGGCCACACTGGAGAAGGACAACATAAAATGCATCTCAACAACGTTAGCCCGTCCCCAGACATGAGGGTGGGAGCTGGAGGGGAGCCTGGAGACATGATGCCCGCGTAGATGGGTCCTCGGCGTGTCACGTCTGTCCCTGAATCTCAGCCTCCCCTGCACGTCCGGCAGAGATGAGAACGGTGGGTCTGGGTTTCCCGGGCCCAGACTGGAGTCTTCGCGTTGGGGGTTGTGGCAGATCTAGCCTGAGCTGAGTAAGCACTTAGCAAAACCGTGGACAGCATTCCCCAGGGAGCGTTCTCTCTCCGCCCCTTCCTTTCCGTGTGAATGTTAAAACCAGGGCACCCTACGCTGAAAAAGGGTTAGGATATTAACCATGGTCACTCCAGCAAATATAATTTAAGAGAGAGTTAGAATAAAATTTTTTTAACATGGGTCTTGAACATGCACAGACATTCATTTATATTTCATCTTGACAGTATAAAAGGTTTCAAACATGGAAATGGACAGAAATGTACAAGCAAGCCTAACTTAATAGGCTTCACTTAAGAGAGAAGCATTTATTATGATAGAACTATCTGAAATTACATGGTGACTTTGATGGAAGTAGGCAGGTTAGGATTTGATGATGCTATCACATTTTTAAAAAATATAAGAGTAGGGAATCAATACGCTACTGAATTTAGGATACATTTATGAACTTCTGCATGTTATCATTTTTAAAAAGCTTCCAGGAAGAACAAGAGAAGAGAAAAACAATGATTTAAATCCTAGGGATGTTACGTGCAGCACGGAGACTATAGTTAATAACATTGTATTGTGTATTTGAAAGTTGCTAAGCAAGTAAATCTTAAAAGTCTCATCACAAGGGGAAAAAAGTATGTTATTATATGTGGCAACAGATGTTAACTAGACTTACTGTGGTGATCATTTTGCAATATATGCAAAAATCAAATCATTATGTTATACATCTGAAACTAATATAATGTGATATGCCACTTATACCTTATTAAAATATTTGAAAATAATTTTTAAAACAAAAAATGATTGATATCTATAGAATTCTAATGTGCAGTACCAATGGGAAAGCCGTCTGGAGAACCAGTGTCCAAACCCATGGGGACTACCAATTTGGAAAATCAAGATTCAACTGTATTTTTAAATTTCCTCTTCAGCATATGTCTCATGGGTACAAAAGGCAGTGGACACGAATAAGTAACACTCTTTTGTAAATTATATGATCTTGTGTTACACCAAGATTTTTTTCACTTCTCTTTTTTCCTCATTAAAGATTTTTAATGCCAGATGATTTCCAACCTCTGACATCAAGAAAACTTATTACTTGCAGATGAGAGCAAGGCGATCCTTGATTTCTATCTGATTTTGTTAACTCATGTTTTATTCTCTTTCTCGCTTATTGGTCGAAAACTTGCAAATGATACATACACCTCCCGATGTCCTTGAGCCAAAATAATTCTGGATAGAAAGTGATTATGCAAAGTTTATTCTAAAATCAAAAGCTCAATAAGACCTCCCACGGTTTTTGTTGGGTTAAAAGCAACAGTACTGGATCCCGTTTCTGATGAGGAATTTGAAAGCACAAAATGCCAACATCCTGTGTCGGGATCACGATTTCCAGTTTGCCTAGGAAAAATCGGTATCTGTCACACGGAAATATAACTTCTCCCTGCCTATAAGACGGTCCTTGCTTTTCGCATCTGTCCTTGCTCGGTTTACAGAAGCCTTATCCTTTCAGCACTGGACACGCCTGACCCCTTCCTGAAACCATCGGCATCCTTGGCTTCCCCCAGCACATTCTCCTCTGGCTCTCTCCCTACCTTTTCACTTGCCCCTTTGAGTTTTTCATGGACTTCTCTCCCACTCACCCTTCAATGATCCTGGACCTTGGGGTTCCATCCCCAGCCCCCTCATCTTCTCTCCCATTGGCTCTGCTCTTTCAGGGAAATGTCTTGCATGATTACAACTGCAGTCATTCCCAGGTGCCTCCTGCCATCTTGGCACCCCTTTATGGAAGGGCTCACTGGATATGTTCTTCTGGATGTCTGATAGACACCCTGGCCCCCAAACTCTGCCTCCATGACCCCCAGAATATGCTTCTTCTCTAGAATTCCCAATCTCAGTAATGCCAGTACCCATCCACCCAGTTCCCCAAGCCAAGAGAGCTCCCTCCACCGACCCCTCTCCTTCATCCCAGCCTTCGATTAGTCTGACTTACTTCCTGGTCACACAGCAGGATGTTCTGAGAGTTCTGTCTGTTAGGCTGTGTTTAAACTAGTTTCTGGGGTTTTGCCCAAACTTATAATGGGTAACCTTGAATGTAAGAAACGCACGTTCCGGGAAAGTCTTCATCATGATGAGCTGCGCATTTTCTGAGTGGACCCCAGTGTGGAAATAAACGGGGACATCCCATTCATTCTCCATGGGCTCACGTGCAGGATGATACTTCTCCGATTATACTCCCTCGCCGCTGTGGATCACGTGGTCCGGGCTTTAGTTTCCATGTCTCAGGCTCTAGGAACTAACCCGTGCATGTTCTTGGAAATTGTGTGAAGTCGTTTGACGGAGACATTTCATTTTCATGAAACGGACACACTGCCGAGTCATCCCAGGAACATGTTGCCACGAACACCTTTCTGGAAAACCTCGGAATTCTCTGAAAACCAAGCAATCGATCGGTCATGTGTCGCGGATAAATGCCAGCTGGGTTAGATGTGTTCGTGATGTTCCCAAATGCAGGAGCCTGGGCTGCTTGCGTTCTACTCGAGTTGGGCACGGAGGTGTTTGGGATTTTGTGCTTCCAAATTTCTGAGGTTCATGCCATTCGGGGTTGGGCAGGGGGACCTCATGTTTACCTATGCTTCCATTAGTCACCATGTATATGTTCTACTTCCAAACCAGCTATAAAGTGCATCTCCCTCCCTCCATTCCAGTCTGAGGCCTCATCTTCTCTCACGTGGACTTTTGCAACAAGTATTTACCATCCTCCTTGCCTCCCACTCCCCTCCCTCCAGCCTTCGCTCACACACCGCCTGTCCCCTGAAACACAGACGTGACATTATTCCTTGCTTAACAAGCTGCACGGCTTTCCAATGCCTTCTGAAAAAAATCGGAAGTCCTTGACACAAATAGTCAGAGAGAGGAATGTTGTAGAAGAAATAACTTGTCAGTGGGTTAATAGCTTTGGATCTTTTCAATAATAAAGTCTCAAGGACCTTCCTCGAAAGCCTTTTCAGGACTTTGCTCAGTCCAGGGTCCGATGCTGTGCATATCTACAGGGAATGTTGTCCGGAGTTTAGAGAAGATGAAAGAGAACAGTTCTATCGCGGCTGCAGGAGGGTTGTTTTAAGTCCTGAGAAAAGAGCTTACCTTTGGTTGCAGTTCTGTTCCATGTTATCTCCGCGTTACCGCTGAGGTTGACACATCATTGCCGCCAAACTGTGTTTTTTCTTGGCTGCGTTAATGCACTTGTTCTTCGTTTATGGATTAGGCGATGACTCCTGAGGAAAGAAGATAGAAATAAGCCGAGTTTCAATGTTGACGCTCCACCACTATTTAAAGTCACTGATTTGCCTTCCATCGCTGCTTTGTTTTCTTGCAGAACTGTACAAATATCGACTGCCTGCGGATCTCCTGCGTGGTGGGACGCCTGGAAGGAGGAGAAAGTGCAGTCTTGAAAGTCAGATCTCGGTTATGGGCCAAGACATTTCTCCAGGTAATAAAAAAAACAAGGACAAAAACGGAAGCAGGTACACGCCACTCACGAGCACCCGCTTCTCCAAAGCTCCCTGGGGAGATTGTCTTGGAAACAATTTTTAAATTAAGAAAAAAAAAATTCTATGATTTTACTTAAAACTTTTTTTAGATTTACTAACAATGAAATTTTTTATTTAAAAAATATTTTAAATTTCAAAATTGGTTTTGATTTTTAAAAGTTTTAAAAGAGATTTCTGTGGAGGAGTTGAGCCGAGATTAGCTGATCCACTTTCCCATCAGATGAGGACAATTTTCTTTTTAGCTTCATTGAAATATTATTGATGTATCACGTATGTAAGTTTAAGGTATATGATGTGATGATTTGATTCACATATATATTGCAAAACGATCACACAGTAAGAGTAGCAAACACCTCCATCCCCTCGCATATTATGTTTTTGTGCCAGTGATAAGTTTTAAGATCTTCTCTCTTAACAATCTTCAAGCATACAATGCAGTGTTGTTATCTGCAACTACCATGCCGAATATTGGATCCTCCCCAGAATGTACTCATTGTATGACTGGAAGTCTGTACACTTTGACCAACATCTCCCCATTATCCCCATTCCAGAGCCCCTAGCTGCCACCATTCTCTCTCTCTCTTTCTCTCTCTCTCTTTCTTTCTCTCTCTCTCTCTTTCTCTCTCTCTCTCTCTCTCTCTCTCTCTCTCTCTCTCTCTCTCTCTCACACACACACACACACACACACACTGTACTATATATTGGAGGTTTTTGATAGTTTCGTCATGCAACCCAGAGGCGGTAAACCTTTTCTGCCTTCCTAAGCCAGGACAGAAAGTTTACAGTCCGCAGATGACATTATTTGCTGCATTATGTTTGTTTCTGTCCCTGTGCTGAACATGCGTGTGAAAAGATTTTTTTGAGGTTAATCTTAAATGCTCTCTGTTCTGTGATTGTGGCATGAAACAGCATCCTCCTTTGCAGCTTAAAGTTTTACCTTGTAATTGCTTAGGTTCTGTCATCCCACAAGGTAAATGCTTCTTGCAAATGTCAAGTAGTAAAACACGGGCTACATCAAAGGGATATATGCTTTACAATAATTCTTGAGAAGGAATTAAACCGAGGGAGGGTAGGCGTGGGGGAACTCAGGACGTTAGCGGCACACCAGTTATCTCATCTATTCAAAAGCATTCCTCTCCACTCCGTTTGTTACCGGCTCTGTAACTTTTATGAGTAGCATGCCATCTGTGTGCACAAGCACATGACAGAGGCAGCCGGTGGGCTGCAAACCGCAGCTTAAATGATGCGGCAATGACAGAAGAATCGCGTCTTTTCTGAGGATGAATAGCTAGCTGGGTCTGGTTGAAGGTCCAAGACATTGCCGAGGGATATGAGCTCCAGCTGCTTTTTCAATCCGGAATTGCCTACAATACGGCTTCGACTGTGTGATTATAACGTGAGGAGACCGCTAAAGGGGAGAGATGTGTTTTAACGTAAGCATGACATAGTTGTTACGTGAGCAGCATGGCTGGAAGTACCCGGCTTTCAACGTGGAGTCGATGATACAATTCTGCTCATGACTGTCACGAATGACTTAACCTGTGCCATGCCTTTGACCTGCAGTCACAGGACGAGTGGATCTTTCTTTGATGCCGACCCAGCCGATTAGAGCTGACAGCTCACATTTCTTATTCCTTGGAGCTGCAGAGCGTCTTAGAAACATGAAAAAAAAAAAAAAGTCCTACTGTAAAGGGTGGAAGACACCTTGGTTTTGGAGAATGAATTACAAGAAAAATCGGATCGATTGATCTACGTGTTGTATTGTTCACCGGCTCTTTGCCAAGAGCATCGCACTGGCCTTTATCGTGACTGAGGCCTTCATTTAATACCACTGCCTTCTCCTACGGCATCCCAAACTTCCTAACATACCTGCTAGGGCAGGGTGTCCAAGTTAATAACTAAAAGCAGGAAACCTTTTTAAAGGTGCTATCAAATGGGTGCTACATGGAGTGGGAGGGTCGTCGACTAACCAAGCTGTCTGCTGTGGTCATTCGCTGTCCACCCGTGTGGCCAGCCCCCCAGGGGCGATGAAGCCGTCCTGTGCCTGCTGTTCTAGGTGCTGTGGAAGATAAAGCCTTCCGATCCAGGCTATGTGCCTTCTGTTTTTTGTGTAGTCTTGTCAGGGAGAAAAGGAATGGAGAAAAATAAAAAGTTAAACAACAATGTGAAGATTCCAGAGGACAAATGTCATCTCGTCTCAGAGCTCGGAATCAGAATCTGAGTGTAGTCGTAGGTGTTTCTGAAGCTCAGGTGGTTTGTGAACCATGGGAAATGACAGTAGAGCTGAGTGATGGACAAAAATGCAAAGAGCAATCAAACTATGGCCAAGAGCAGGGTGGGCAAAGAGAGGAGGTGAAAGAAAATTTGAGAAACGTATTTCTCCACATTCTGCAGTTCGAATCCCATCTCTTATTGATTAAGAAACTTTCATGTTCACAAACGCAGAATCACGCAGGACAAAAACTGTCCACCTGGAGTCAAGGCAGAGGTGGAATTCTCCCGTGATTTGTTTCCCAAAGACGTGACCTCAAGAGCAAGAAAATTATTTTCTATCAGTTGTTTTTTATTGAACTTGGAGACTAAAGCAAACGTTTATTGAGGTTTGAGGTCATGGACATATATTTGAGTACGTAGTTATATCCCTTAGGCACAGAACCTCATTGCCGGAATTTGTCATGGTTCTTCAATGTCTACGGCCAGGATGGTAAGGAAAGTAGATTTAAACCGCCAAAGTACACACAAGATTTTGTGAACGAAGGTTTTTACCTTTTAAAAAACACGCCTCACACAAACAACAAAAAATTTTCCAGCTCTTAAGTTAAAATGAAAACAGGAGACTAGAGAACATCAGAAGGATAACAACCAAAAGAATTTTTTCCAAATAAATAGAATTGCTTATCCTGGAATGTCAGAGAAGAAAAAAAGAAGCAGCCAAAGATATAGTGCCTTGAAGGATATAAAAGTTTTGCATACTCTGGCCTGTCCTTATCCATGTAGAAAAAATGGGGTTTATTGAGGGGAGAAAAAAAAAATACACCATGAGGTGGGTGAGAAAAAAAACTTGGTGCAAAAACCTTAAACAAAATTATTACAATTCAAACTATAGGACTGATCTCAAGAAACTCAACATTGGGTTTCAGATGGTGAAGTGCTCGTAAATGTTCTCTGTGAGGAACAAAAGCTCTGATATGTAGCATGTTTGCTGATTCCCCTGGTGTAAATGTTGCCCTCCATCCCCAACCCCATGGCTAATGTCAAGCTGCCAACATGATGTTGCAGAATATGGGGTTAGGAAGAAACACACTGTAGCTCGTCCTAAGTAGTGCTTCCACTTAACAGGTACGACAGATATAAATAATGTTAAGAGCATAGATTATAGTAAAATGCAACAAAATAATTAGTAAGTACTGAGTTTCGAGTGCTTATTACCTTTTCAAAAATGATCTACTGAAGTTTACATGCATATCACTTGAATTTTAATAATGGCTCTGTTTAACAACTGCTACTCAGAATCCCTGAAACCTTAACAATTTATGAGCTGGCTACAGCCCACCAGTGGATAGATCTAATTTTTGTCTCAAGTTAAACAGAGGATAACCACAGACGCTTCAGTTCTCAAAATGACTTTTCTTGACTTAAATATTTTCCTTTGACTTTAGTCAATAGTTAAGATGAGAACCAATTGAATAAAGAGAACTTTTGCTGAAAGTTCTGTCAGAAACACTGTATGGCTCTAGGGGTGTGGTTCTTAAAGAGGGACTTTGCTGCCTAAAAGGACACTAGCAATAATTAGAAACAGTTTTGGCTGCCATGGCCGGGGTAGATGTCATGGCCGGGGCAGATGTCATACTGGCATCTGGTGGGTAGAGGCCAGGGATCCTGCTAAACTTCCTACATTGCACAAGACAATCCCCCATTTAACCCGAAATCCTGATAGTGCCAAGACTGAGACACCCTGCTCTGGGTCATCCATATAAGATATGTGATAAATTCCTTTATAAATTGGTACCAGTCTCACTCCTAAAATATTTCCCTCCGGAAGATAACAAGGATGTTGTAGCCCATGAGGTTTCCCTTATGTTTTTCCCCCAGCAGCAACTATATTAATCCTTGTGCTCATTCCTTTTTGGGATTCTGATTTGCTGGTTTTCATTTTAATGTTATTACAGCAAGTCTTTTGTTAATAAGACAAATTCTCCTTAGAAATAAGAAGGGGATGAATGATTGGTTGGATGGATGTTTGGATGGCTGATGGATGGATGATGGCTGGATGATGGATGATGGATAAATGTCTGGAAGGATGATGGATGGACAGTGGATGAATGAGTGAATGGATGGACAGATGATGGCTAGATGGATAGATGATTGGTGGATGGAAAATGGGTAACAGATGGATAAATGGATGGATGGGGAAAGTAAAAGAGAAAAAAAGGAAGGAAGGAAGGAGGAAACTTGCTTTGGAAATGAAAAGCACTGAAACAATTGGGTGGCTGTCATTATAACTTTTAAAAAGCTTTATATAGAATATATTTATATAAGTATTTTTAATTTCAGAGAAAAAATGATCCCTATTCTCTGGCATCCCTGGTGTCCTTTGAAGTTAAGAAGATGCCTTATAAAGATCAGCCAGAAAAACTCCCAGAAGGAAACATAGCAGTGAGTATCTTAAAAATACACAGGCACGAATAATTTCACGGAAATAATAATTTTTCAAATCACTGTTCAGCTTGTCTTAGGTTTAAGTGCTTATTACGCTGACTTAATTTCCTCTTTCAATCACTGTTTTCTTATTTCAGTGTGGAAATTTCTTAGTGTCATTTGATCAAATTTTTAAACTTTCAGTACAAATTTCTACCCCTCCAAAAAAAATCAGAGGGCAGGACCAATGTAATTTTTAAACTAGCCATTTTGTTTCAGAGAAGTCCAGATAGCAATGATCATGAAAATCATACTGATTGTTCAACATTAATGTGAGTAGAGAAAAAGTAATTTCTTCCTGAGGGACAGTTGCCAGGGTCCAGCTACACGGCTTTGGACAGTAACCTTTCCTTTCTATGTAAAGAGCAATAATTGTTTTATATGGGGGGGGGAGTATACTCTGAGCTTCATTTGAATGAAATGTTATTTTTTTTAAATCGAGGCTATCAAACATGACTGATACCAACGTATCTGTCACAGCACAAGTGCTGTTATTCTCAGCAACCTGACAAGGCCATGCAGAGAAACGGGGAGAGTGGGGGGGTGGGGGCCGAGCAGATAGTCACCAAGGCTCTCTGCCTTTACAGTGAAAGTGATCACTACCAGGACCCTAGGAAGCAATATGAAGATTTAAACCTTCATCTCTTGGTCGTTCCATAGGTATTCACAATCTCCACCTAAGCTCTGGTCCCCAGGCCCTTGTGGCTCAAAGTGCGGCTTGCAAACTAGCCGCATCAACATCACCTAGGAAACTGTTAGAAATTCACAAACAGGCCTCACTCCAGACCTGTGTGTGTTCTTTTCAAAAGCATCAGGGCATTATGGTCACAGAAAAGTTTGAGAAACACTGATTTGGATGGTATATAAATTGCCCAGGTCTTCAAATGTAATTGCAATATTTAATTTTGCTAGCCTAATCTACTTTTAGTTCCTTTTAGTGCTTCTCACCCCTAAGTATGCAAAACAGCCAACACTCATGCAACTTTAAAGACATATGCAGGCTAAATCTTCACTCTGACCTCAGGAGTAAGTAGGTCTGGGGTGGGGGCTTTGACACTGGGCTTTGGAAGATCTACAAGTGATAACTCTGCAGTGAAACTTGGACTGAGAACCTCCAGCACAGGCAGGCAAGGCTGCACAGAGGAAGATCCAGTTTCCAAATAGATTCTCCTCAGCTTTGCCCAGCTTCACCCAGGCTTTCCCCCATTCTAATTAGGAAAGCTTCAGGAAATCACTCTGCTTTGCTGAGGCTGTTGCCATGTTCGCCTGAAAGCATTACTGAAATGATTGATAAAAATGATGTGTAGAAAGCCCTAGCATTGTACCTGGAACAAGGTAAGTCTTAAGTCTCGATAACAGTGATCCTCCCCATATCGGGACTGTGCAAACAGATTTGCAGGGTCCAATTTTGTATCAGTAAATTTCGGTGGCATTTGAAAGCCCACACTACCACATCTTCCTTCATTTAGCCCACCTCAGTCTCTCACGAGATGCCTGCTGGAGTTTGGATTTATGTTCAACCCAGAAGAGAGCGGCTTTTGGTTTTTAATACTGAGTGTTCATCCAGGGAGGTTCAAAGGCTTGTAGCTCCAAGGGAGATAAATCTGGGCCCTTTTGTTGTCTCTGAGCATGTGTTCACTAACAGAAACACATGTCACCGTCCATTCCGTCAACAGTAATGCATAGTTCTGTGCCGGCCACAGGTGACAGCCTGCTGTTCTCAACCCCTCTCAGAAGAGCCACAAAATAATCAGACACATGATCCCCCTGTTTTGTTAAGGGATGTAGATGATTTACCTCGCTATTTCACTATTTTGTAAAGGCTCAGCCTTCGTTTCATTATAATGTTGATGAGATGCCTTAGGAAATGAACTCTTATTTACATCCATTAGCCTGCAGTCAAACTGGTTTTGTTATATAGGTCTGTTTGCTTCAAGTCGCAGAACCTAGATGTTAAGTGAGGACTTAATTATAATGGGAAAAACATTCCTGAACAAAGGTGCTGTTTCTGGGTCTCCCAGTACTCTTGCCAGTGCAGTTTCTTGTTTTGGATTACAAGAAAACAGTTCTTTCTGTGGCATAGTTTGAGAGAAAGGTGCTTGGAGCTGGCAGATGTTTTTTTATACGGCGTTCTCAAAAGTCTTGTCATTCTTATCTTGAAAAGAGCCCAGTGGGAGTAAATAATTGCTTTTTAAGGCTGTGGACAGACTTTGTTGGAATTGGTGGTTGGGACATCATCAGAGCTCCAACCCGCGACTCTGCCACTGGGAAAATAAATCTCTCAGTTCCTTCTTTGGGAATCCTAGGCCCTCGTGGGGGGGCGATGCGTTTGTTTACACTCTCTTTCAACATGCTCGTGATTCAAGCATCTCTTGAGGCCTTTATGTGCTTCACCTGTTGATGGAGTAGAGCTCCCCATCTGCTTCTTGTATAGTGTCTATGATGGTAAAAAAATGAACTCACGTGACGTGATGTTTGTCAGGTTCAGAGGTGAAGGAAAGTTTGCACGAAGCTGAGGGACATGACTGAGCACTGATTCACTACAGTTCAACTGGAAAAAATTACTGTTACATTTTTGTTATTACTTTTTTTGTTCACCATTTAACTTTGACATTTTTGTGCCACGTGACTAAAGCTAAATAACAAAATTCACATCTAGAAGAGAGTATTATTGTCTAATATAATTCCAGTGATGGCTATTATAAAATGTCAAGAAAATCCTTATTTAAAAACTCACACATAAACTGTGAATCCATTCGATTTTCGAAATTGTCAGCAAAACTCCAGCAGGTTAAAATGGAATTCTTATATTAAATAATTGTTTAGAGTTTGAATTTATATCTCATAAGAGCTATTTAAATGTTGTTAAAATGTGCATTCAGCTGGTCCACCTTATGTTACTATTTTGTTCTAAATGGCACTGTAGGGAGGGCGTCTTGGTACATTTATTTAAAACATCCTTGTGACCTCACTGAAGTATGTTTACACAAGATTTTGTGATATATAAATACAAATGTCAAGATTAATTACAGTTGCAAATTCAAGGGAGCTTTTTCCTTCTACCTTGGTATTTTGTCAAAATATACAAAAGCATATCATAAATGTCAATGAGAAAGTGTAGGCATATTAAAGATTTATTTATGGTTTTTCAACCATAATAAAGAACAAGATTTATGACATGATAAAAGTAAGAATTAATGTTCTCTTCTTAACATCTCTTTAAGATGATGCTAAACCACCTACAATTTATGGATCCCACTTCCTAAAATTGCTGATAATTATAATAAGTGAACTGTTAAAACTTTATACTCTTTCCTTACATATCTACAGGTACATAAAAATGAATTTAAACAGTTTGTTGATTCGTTGGCATGTAATCAAATTTTTCTCCCTAAATTTCAAGGACCTTAGTCACTCAGCATTACCCTTCTTTTTTAAAGCAGTTGAAACCTGTAATCACAAGCCCATGTTCTTAAGGCATACCCTTAGTACTAAATATACCCCATCTTCTGCTTTGGGACCCCCTTCTTGGGGAAAGAATTTTATAAAGAGGGACATGGACAATTTGGTTAATCACATACTTGTGTGAGATTATACAGAATGTTCTAGAGCTGTGCAGTCCAGTATGGTAGCTACTAGCTACACATGGCTAGTGAGTGCCTGACATGTGACTAGCATGACTGAAGACCTGAATAGTAATTTTATTTCATTTTAACTCATTTAAATATAAACTTAAAACTCCAGCCATACAAAATATTTTTTCCATTAAACACAGCGTCATTGTTGTGGTAAGGCTATATTTCACTTTAACCTTGAAATTTTAGCTACTCTTATGTGCTACAAGTGTAACAATATACACTGGATTTTGAAGATGTAGTTAAAAACAAACAAACAAAAAGAATGTAAACTATTATGAAAAGTTTTATATTAAATACATGTGGCAATAATACTAGTTTTAACATTCGGGGTTAAATAAAATATATTATTAAAATGAATGTTCCAGCTTCCTTTTAGAATGTGGCAAGTAGAACATTTTAAATTACATGTGTAGCTTGCTTTATATTTCTGTTGGGCAGCACTGACCTAGAGCAGGGTTCTAGAACGTTCCAGCTGGGAGCTGATGAGAATACTTACAGAGCTTCAGAGATCATGGGTTATTTAATAAATCTTATTTGAAATGAATGAAAAATTCTTACTTTAAATCAGTGATTAGTCATTAGAAATTCTAAAAATTAAGACCTCTTTTTCTCATTCTTTACTATCCAATGGGTAATGTAAGCTCGCGGTAGGCTTGTCCAAATGAGCAGCAAGAAAAACATAAACATTAGGAGTCACAAATTTGGGGTATTTCCCCACACTTTATTACTTGGCCAAGCTTTCCCAAAACCATTCTACAATTTCCACAGCACTCATTTGAATTTAAATAAATTTTGGTCTAGTAAAAGTGATCTCTTAAGTCTTTTCCTCTTAAGCTTGCCTTGCAGTTCAAGTTTCCAGTTCATACAGAGCACTGAGTTTCAGGGAAAGCTTTGCTTCACCTATTTCCATCTGCAGGTGAAATGCCCCACTGCCATTTACACACGTGACTATGTCACATGACTCCCGAATCAATGCGTTCTCAGAAAGACCTCTCTTTCCGAGACTCTTCCAACGACGCCTTCATCTGACTTTTCATCCACCTCCTTCGAGCATCAGGCATCTAGCTCGTCTTGTTGGAAATATGGGGACATGCCCTGGGGAATGGCTGTTGGTTTTCTGTATTTCTACTGTCCGTAGTATAGCGACTTCTTGACTGTGCAGCAGAAGGTCTGGTGAGTCTGGGCAACAACGGGGGAGAAGGAAGCCCTCTGAAACTGCATCCATTTATATTGAGAAGGCCGGGCAGCCTTGGTGCCACCTGGATGCCCCAAGGGCAGCCGACAAAATGTAGGCTTGGAGGGGAAATCACTGAGTTTGGTTTCTTTGAAAATTCTTTGTGTCCTGTCCTCTTAGTTAATTACATATGCTGACATAAAAAATATATACGACACGTGTAAGTCTAACATTTAAAGTATTCAGAGAAAGGGTAGCAAGTGGTATTTTTTAAATGAACGTACAGCAGACTGGAAGCTGAATGACTGCCAATGGTTACGGTGATGAGCGTGTCAGAATTTAGAAACTGACTTGCTTCAGACACTGCTGTCAGAATCTTGGGAAACAAATACCAACGAAAAACTAATCCATGTTGAAATTACTTTTATAAAGCTGTTTTCTGCTTCAGGAGAGACTGGTACGCCTAGCCTGTTCAATTTAATGTTTTATTCATACTTTCCATTTCTGCTGCTGCTGCTGCAAAAAAAATAGCTTTCAGGTATCATTATTAGCTCTTTGTAAATGACCTCCCATGCTCTTTTCTTTAGATAGACCAGTTTTAAAAACAATACATCAAAACCTACAGTAGCCAAGTGGCCGAAGAACCCAGCAAAGTACTCAGTGGCTGTCCTCTCCTTCCATCTTATTTCTTTTCATTAAACTCACAATTTGAACAGCCTATGTCCCTTATTCAACTTCTTTAGCTTTTGGGTTTTTTTTTAACTTACAAAACTAAAACCGTTTCCTGTGTTTCACATGAAACAGCAGGAGGTGGCTTAAGATGTTAATTAGATAAATAGGGAGAGGGAAAACTGAGAAGTACCGTAAATTACATATTAGTAAATTTTGGCGATCTCTAATACATGCACCAAACATAGCTGGAAACTGTGTTGTTTTCTTAGTGGACTTAAAGCTTAGCGGGGAAAACACAAGAAACCCCAGAATTTTACATAATTCCAAATTTTCTCTCTCCTGGGGCATTATAGCTGGCCTGTGAGTTTGTGACCACTGCCACCCACTTCAGTTCCAAAATTCTGAAATCCTCATTGCCAAAACTGTGTCATTCTGCATGCAGCAATATTAGGGTCATTTAAAAATACCCGTCTATGCCCTTTATCCAAACACCTTAAAATGTGAGGACTGTACACTGATTTCATGTATGTCATCAGATAGAATTCACTAAAGGAAAGGGATATAGAGAGGATTAAGAAGTGATCTAGTCCCTGACTTGCTCATGTACGATACACGAAAGGATAGTTTTTAAATGAATTACTTGGGCTGCAGAATCCGGGTGGCGTTGTGACCGTCTGAATCCTTTCAGTGCATTTCTTCGATGTATGTACCATGCGTCCTGTCCTTAGACTGTGGCAGGCAGGGTGGCCGTAATGCCATGGTGGGCATGGAGCATTGCACTTCCTGCTGAAGATGTGCTGGATGAAACAGGGACAGTATCGGCAAGGAGAGGTGACGAAGGGAGGAAGTTTAAGAGTGAGTAGGTTACAGCCACCGAGGGCACGTATCCAGTCCTCGGCCCTGGTGACCATGTGGGATGACGAGCAGTCTCACAGCTAACGGTTCATTCTGTCGTTTGGTCTAAATATAAATGATAGCTGGATCTGGAAAACCCAATGAATTACGTCACCGGTATATTCGTTGTGTAGAGGAAGTGCACCAAGATGAAAGGAGCAATTAAAAAAAAAAAAACCCTGACAAGCTGAGAGGAGCGTAGACAGGATGTTCAGACCTAGCGAAGAAGGCAGAAGCAAAGAAATGGGCAGAGTCAGAGCCCGACACTGGAGTGCAGTGTCACATCCACGTATTTCCAGCCAGGGAAAGATGGAGAGCCTTCGGCCTTCATCGTTTCATCCCCTTCTGACTGGTGGGCTGGAGAGTTGGGGACGAGGGTTCTTAGGCATGTGTCAGGACTGGACTCATGTTCCTTCCAACAAACAGTTAAAACAAGGACCACTCTGACCCGTTCCACTGAGGCAGTGCTTACTTCTGTCTGTAGCCAGGTAGGCCTGCCTTGGCGAGGAACATTTTGGCTCCAAAGAGAGACTCCTTTCTCTTTCCCTTGACAGACGCTGTTGGCAGCATGGCTGGATCTCTCCTTGGTTATGTTTGGGGGTTCTGCAGCTTCTTTGCTGCCTGGGTCTCCTGGGACACAGGCCCCCAGCCCATGAGTATGTAGGGGGCAAGGTGTTTCACAGACACTGAGTCTGTAGTCCTGCTGGAAAGGTTTCATTCTCCTCCAGGTTCACTTGCAACAGTGGGGAATGAAATGACTTCCAACTGCATCTGAAAATTGGATTTAGAACTGAAGGCAGTTCCAAAGTATCGGGGCAGGTAGTGTTCACTTTGCCTGTTGTAATTACTTCTCTAAAAGGCGAGATGGCTAGCCCCACAGTCTGGGCTCTCCCTTTTACGGATGGAGCACAGAACCTAGGGGTATAGAGGCACCGACACTGACTCACGATCCTGTGAATCACTCAGCCCCTTGAGGATTCATTATTCTCATTTGCAAGATGTGGGTGGGGGAGGGTGTCGAATGAGGTGATTTCTCATTTTCTTGCCCATCCGACAATCCGTGGTTGTTCACAAGCTCACCTCTCAATGAAGTTAGCTCAGTTCGGTAGATAAACGTGAATGGACAGACTTGGCCTTTTGTAGGGTCTACCTTTAGCCATCGTTGACAAAAGAGGTCCAGCCCAGATTAAGGTCATTTCTTTCTACCTGGTCAGTTCTTGGTCCGCCTTGTTTCGGTGCTGTTGTAAGACAGACACTCACAAAGTGTCTGTAATTAGATTTTTACCCAAGCTGGGAGACCTGGGAATGTGCGAGCTAGTTTTTAAGATTCCATTTTTGAGTGCTATGACCCCTTCAATTTCCCCTCGGATGATTTTAATTATTATATGGATTCTTTCCGAACTACCTCAGTATTCTATTGGTAACTACTGCTTTATTTCACCACATAGTTTTTAAATGAGAGTTTATTTGCTTTTTTTTTTTTTTCTCCATTTCAGATTAAGACATCAGTGATTTGGGCAACCCCAAATGTTTCCTTCTCGATCCCATTATGGGTAATAATACTAGCAATACTTCTTGGATTATTGGTTCTGGCTATTTTGACCTTAGCTTTATGGAAGGTAAGTTTATTTACTTTCTTCTCCTTTTTGAGTGGAGAGGCCACCAAAGGGGTTTGGACGGGTATACATATGAATGTAAAAGACAGTGCTAGAGGTGTGATTTGGGGATTTTTATAAAAGAAACATTGTATCTTACTTGGCAAACTATATGCTTTTGTTGTTGACATTTAAGAAGTCTGGGGGTGATTAATGTTTCTTTTATCTTGATTTCTTGTAAATAAATATATAGAGAATTATACTTTACTAAGACTTGTGACATTTCCAATATGCTTTGGAGTGATAATGTTATTATGAAATCTTCTTTTTCTTGTTTAATTAACCCAGATCTTAGAGCTTTTTATTGACATGGTCCTATCAGCCATTCTTTGAGATTTTTCTTTAAAAGCACCACATAGATGTAATTAACATAGCAATTAATTGATACTTGGACTATTGAGTAGGGCAAATAGATCACGAATGTTATAATATTCTTAGACTTTTTTTTTTTATCTTGCCAATTAGTTCATCTCCAGTAGGAAGCCTTAACTTACTCTTTCATGTGTTCTGCTGACGTTTGTTCTAAAAATCTGTAATAGGAATAAACTTCTGGCCCCCAAACACACACAGCTCCAAGTTTCACAGAGCCTTCTGTTCCAAAACAGAAACAACGCCACGATTACATGACTCTCCACGTAATGAATCCAGTCACGTCCTGGTTAACCACGACTGTCGTGGTTTCCCAAACACCAAAGTGTGTTTTTACTTTAAAACAACATGCTGAATCGACTTAGAAACTGAGAAAGCCTTGTCTTTCAAGTTAAATAATGGCTTTTCTGGTCATTATCGGCCGTTTTGTGCCATCCTGAGCCCACAGAGTCTACTACATGCCTTTCGAAATAGACTTTTGTGTTACTCTGTTATTTATAGTACTTCCAGTTCCCTGAATGTGACAGTGATACGTGCCACTTGACAGAACATTGCACTAGTCCTCCAAAAAGAAAGATGGCTATAGCTAAACGCCATACCCTGTGAACTGGGCTTTCAGTGTACGAAAAAATAAATAAGAATTGAGGTTCCAGGTTTCTAGGAAAGGATGTACTCTCTTCTAGACCAAATATTAATTTGAAATTCAGGAGGATGAATGTTCGAGAATCACCTCTTCCCTGAATTGCTGGTTCATCTTTGCGCAAAGTCCCTAACGTGTTCTGGGATTGAAAGAAATAACCAGCCTAATTTTCTTCTACATACTATCTGTTCCACCAAGTGCAGAGGGCTCTGTAGGCGAGCGCCCCCTCACGTCCTCCTGTAACCCATCTGACAGAAGCCTGCGGTACACTTCAGGAGAGAATGTCCCTCCCCTGGTCAGTAGTTAGCACTGCTGCTGGCTCCAGAAAGCACACAGGAAAGCGGAGAGCGAATCCTTGGGCCGTGTGGCTCTAATCCCAGGAATATGTACAAGGTTCCTAAGTGGTTTGTATAAAACAGGAACATTCTCCCACTGCCAGGACGTAGCAGGAGGGCAGACATGAGCGCTGCGCTCTGCAGCGACTTCCTCTGCAGGCAGAGAACACTCTGATGTCAACTCCGAGTTTGGAGACTTGGGAAGATTACATTCACAGAGCTCCAAATTCCTTAAAAACCTATATCAAGTGACAATGCTTAGAGGGAGGCGTTTCCCAAATTCCCGGAATGACTCGATGTTACAGCGCCGTTTTCTTTCTCGTAGTGCGGATTCTTTGACAGAGCGAGACCCCCGCAAGAGGATATGAATGACAGGGAGCAGCTGACCAATGAGAAAACTCCTGGTGCATGAGGAGGAAAACCGAAGACCCCAAGACTCCGACACCGGTCCCATTCCCAGAAGAGAGGGAGCGTAGGGGTTAAGCGGTTTTCCCGTACCTGCCAGTGTCCTAGGAAATGAAAGGGCCCCGGAACACATCACCTCAGCTGTGCCACGGATCCCATCGACCCTTCTGGCAAAGGCAACATCATCGGCACGGCGGAAATGACCCGCCATCGTGGGCGATTTCTGTTACTTGAGTCGTTCTGTATTTGGCAGACACTTTGAAGTGGGTATGGGGAGTGGGGGGACCGAGGTTGCTTTCCGGGTAAATCCAACTTAATGTTGCAAAGACAAAAACGTCTGAGTTGCGATAGAATTTAGAAGGTGATCTAGGACCAGGCCTTCCAACACTACTGTATCCAACGGAATATTCGACACCTCCCTAATGGAAAAGATACATTTCTAATGATGTTATGGCTCAGGGTGACACGCATCTGTTGTTGGTACTGTGAAAAGTACTTCTGAAATGACAAAGATGACCTCGGGAGCGGGGATCACAACTTATTTATTTATGTCCCATCTCTCTAGAGGTCATCTAGAGGATTCGGAAATTAAGATTTGGTTAGCTGGTTTTTGCAATCACTCACTAGATTTCCTTCTAAGATAACCATTTTGTGCAGATCCGTTGTTTAACAGAGCTTCTTTGGGATTGAGACAGTGCCAAGGAAAAGCAAATTGGCATTAGGAGATAGTTTCACTTCCGATTTTGCTGCCTTCCACCTGAAATTACTTTTATTCACACTTACCAGGGACTCACATCTGCTTAATTTAGCTTTGTAAAAAGTTGCATTTATAGTTCCTTTTATAAAAAAAATAATTGTTCCGTCGACTTGATTAGCAATACACAAATTTCAAGGTACTCTCAACACTGGGTGGTGTTTAAAAGTTAGGGGTAACGTTTCTAGAGTCCATTAATAAAAAAAAGTTAGTTGAACAATATGGATAAACATTATTTTTAATATCTATAAGAATCAATGAGTTGGCTTCAGATGAAATGCTTATTTTCTCTACTATACCTCAAGCTTATGAACACAGAGAAGACATGCTAAATGCAAATAGGAAAGAAATACAAAGTTATGCAGATGTGAGAGGAACCTGGACGCTGAAGGATTTCAGGATTGCCTATTCAGCTTCACTACTCATTTTTACCGCTCATCTTTACAGTACATGACTTAGGAAAACAATCTTTATTGAAGCTATTTTCCCATCATCTTGAATTTAACCACCATGAAAACTTGATGTTTAAAACTTTTGTAAATAACTCATATTCACATGTAATATTATCGTTTTTGAAGTAAAACTGACCAGCCAAATTCATTTAGTCCGCACAATTTTGTATCCTTTTCATAATAATGAAAAATTACTATGAAGAAATGAATAAATTTTATATTTATGTGCAATATTTTATAGACCTATGTATCTACAGCATGTTTACACTGGCATTAGTTATTTTTTGAATTAATATCCTGAATATTAAGTATGATAGAACAAGCAGGCTCGACTCCTTAAGTTTACAAAGCCGTTGGAAAATTAGTAGCCCAGTTTCAACCAGCGCACTTTGTTGGAAAGATGAGCCAAACTCATAGACACTAAATTTTCTGTCATGCCTTAACCTGGAGACAAGCCATATGGCTATAGCTGAAAAACTTCTTTGGGGACCAAATGAAAGGCTCATGGAAGAATATTCTGATGCAGTTCACATTCTTCCTGCTTGTGAATTAAAATCTGTCGTGGTAGCAGTTTCAAGTTAGCCAAAAGGAAGTGTGGCTCCCTGTGTGTGTGGCTGGCTGTGGGTGCAAATCACACGTGCCTTACAGAGTTTGAGGGTCCCACGCCAGCCCCCCGTCTTAGGTGCTAGTAGGTAGAATTGGTTTTACAGGGAGGTGGCCATCGACAGCATGTGACTGGAGGGATCCTAGATAGGTCTGTCTGTCCCCCAGTAATGCCCTCACTCTGTTGTGGTGCCTGACTTTTGGCCAATGGAGATGAGCTCTTCTGGAGATTTGGCCATACGAGGTCCCTGAGAAAATGCACCTGTTGCCTTGTAAACTAACATCTGTGAAGGAGCTTCCAAGTTCGTAGGGCTAGATAAAAGTAGGACTCTGTGGGAGAGGTCATACGGACACCTGGAGAAATCCGAGATGTCAGGAGCAAGACTGGGACCCAGAGCAGGGCAAGATATGAGGGCTTCGAAAGCAAGCTCTGCCTTCCACACAGTCTCAGCCAAGAGTGGTCCCCTCTAAATGGATGAGCACTACGACCTGCGGGCATTTCACAGAGGGTCGTCACACACCCAGGGCCCTCTCGGCCACCTTGAATGTGGAAGCAAATGGGGGAGAAGGGGGACTGACGTCAGGTAAGCCTTTCAGTCAGCAGTTCCTCAGCATCTCACCTACACGCAGAATCCTCTAACCATGCACTGAGTGTATCTGATTCTCGTCATAGTAATGCCAATCACTTTCGTAACTCATAATATGCCGTGCTTCTCTTAGAGTCTCTCTACATGTTAATGTCCCTTTGACAATTCTCGCATCTGGGTTTTTAAGATGTAGAAAAATGGGCAAATGGAGTTTTATAAATTTAGAGATTTTTATACAGTAAATGCACAATATGGAATAGTCGCCACTGAAACCCTACTATTTCGACTCAACTCTTTGATTTTTCTTGTTTTATTTAAATGCATTTGTAGATATCTGTGAAGATTTACATGTACCTATTTACCTTGTCACTAATAAAATTAAAAGTTAAAGACAAGATGACGTGCTTGTGGTTTGTTTCACAAGCAACAAAAAGCTTGCCCACAATGACAGACATCAAAGGTGTTCTGTCTTTACACCTTGATTCTTTACTATAAAAATATTTCACATTAGAAGAAACTTGAAAGAGCAAAAATATGACACTCCTTTGGGATGATAAAAATATTCTCATCTTAGATTGTGGTGCTGTTTGTACAACTCTGAATATACTTAAAAAAAAAAACCATTGAGTTGTATGTTTTAAATAGGTGAATTTTAAATATGTGAATTATTCAACAGAAATGTCTTCAAAAATTTTAAGTCATTTCTAACTTCCTTATACAACCAACTGCTCTTCCCTACATTGCCTTTCAAATTTTGTTTATATAGCAGGCTTTTTATGAAGCCTCCCCTCGTGTCTTGGCCAACTCAGAGGCTCCTCCTGTCCTTAAACAGCATTGAGTGAAATACTACACCTTTCCTGTTGTTTGCAGGACTATCTTCCAGCCGAACCGACCCTCACAGAGAACAGCGACCATAGTTTTTCACCATTGTATCTCCCATACTTAGCACCCACATCTGATATAGGGTCAGTGCTCAAAACCATTTCTAGAATGGATGAATGAATGAATGAATGACATGAACTTTTGTAACCTGCTTCCATTACAAAGCCCCACAGCACACACGTTTGTGTTCTCCTATTTGTAGTGTTCATACAGCACTATTTTAATAATTACCCGACGTCCTGTTTAATTTGCAGACCGATGTTTGTTTAATCACCCCGCCTCTTATCGGAAATAGTTGTTCAGATATTCCTATATTAAGATCATTGCCGGGTGAAAAGAGGTTAAGAAAAAAAAGAGGGAAGGGATTAAGAAGCACAAATTGGTAGTTACAAAATATTGTAACAACTATGTACAATGCCAGGTGGGTACTAGACTGATCAGGGGATCACTTTGTAAATTATATAAATGTCTAACCACTATGCTGCACCCCTGCAAGTAATATAGAATAACAGCGCATGTCAACTCTAATTGAAAAATAAAAATTCTTTTAAAAAAAGAACATTCAGTCGAATACAGTCATACATGAGGCTTCTTTTCAGTTATTTCAATGAGAGAATTTCATAAGGCTGAGTTGCTTGGTAAAAGTATGTAAAGATTTTTGGTTCTTGGCAATATATTGTTTCCTGAGAATGCTAAGCAGTTTTTACTAAGCTATGTAGACTATATCCTTTAAAATCCTGTCAGTGTTTTAAAATATTTTATAATATATATATTATATTAGATATATATTATAAAATATATATTATAAAATGTTATATTATATATTATATATTATGTTATATATATTATATAATATGTAATATATATTATTTTATAATATATTATAAAATATATTATATTACTGTATATTAATTTGTATTCCACTAGAATTCAGTACATTTAATGGACATATTTAATTTTGAGTTCTAATATTTTGCAGTCATTCACTACAAGCCAACTGGTCATACTCTGGAGGAAATTAAATACTTGCCACTTGTCTGGCCAGCATTCATGGATCCCAGTGAGAAGAATCCAGTGTCTGCCAGCTTTCTCTATAGCCTAAAGCAAGCAGTAGGATGAATTTTCACTTCATATTCTATGTCACTAACACTTCAAAGCCTAGACACATCTAGAGGTTTATGGTGGTGCCTGTGTACCGCAGAGAAAAACTTGCAAGACTTCCACGAAGCACCTGGAACTATCCACACTGGGTCTGCTCCACTGGTTCAAGCCCGCACGTGCTCATCGTGAGAACAGAAATGCTTTTATGGTGGTAAAATGCTTGGAAGTAGAATGCGTGCAGTGAGAGAGCTCAGTCTTCTCGACAAATTCTGCAACGTACTCACAGGTTAGCCCCGAAAACCCCTCATCCTGGCACCATCAGGAAGAGCTTAAACACGAAAACTTTGGTTGACATTCATGAATGGTAAGACAGTAAGTACCTCCCTAGGATCGACAGTTCTTTCCCCTGAATAGAGCAGCTTTTCTCCTTCAGAACTCTGATGACGGTCAAACTTTGGTTCCTTAAGCACCAGAAGTTTAAAGCATTAAAGCTTGGGACTCACTTGCCAGCTGAGTAAAAAACCCTGACCCCCACCAGTGATGCTTCAGTCCATAGTAACTTCAGAACGGCCGGTGAGCATAAGGCACATCACCGCTTCTCAGCTCAAACTCTCCTGTCCCCGGGCCCCCAAACACCATCTGCCGGACACACCGCTTTTCCGAACTGTTTATGAGCAAGGTCTCTGTTATTGATGATTGCTGGACAAAAGCCACATGGACATGTGGCCTGATACCAGTGCCTCTTACAGCAAAGTCTTGAATTTAACTTCTATCGGCATCATGATATGACACAGTAGGAATGTTCTTAAAATCTCTCTCTGCACGGTTGTTTATTTTGGTTGGGCGCCATGTTGTACAAATATTGCCAAGTCATCCGCAAATTGCCCTGCTAGCCAACCTTTAGGTGGGACTTATTTTTAAGCGGCAAAGTAGACCTCCCTGACTTTACATTTTTATGTTTCAACTTCCATTCGCTGAATTGATTGTAGGGTACCAGTATACTTAAGTGGTTTTCATTTTTATAAGAATTTTTAAATTTTAAAAACACCATATGTCTCCTCTACATCAGCTTCCTAGGGCTACTATAACAAAGGACTACAGAATGGGTGGCTTAAAATAACAGGAAATTATTGTCATACAGTTCAGAAGTCCAAATTTAAGATGTCACCAGGGCAGGCTTCCTCTGAAGGCTCTATGGAAGGAACTGTCTCTGTGCCCTTCTTATAGCTTCTGGTGGTCTCAGGCGTTCCTTAGCTCATAAATGAATGGCTCCAATCCTCGCTCTTTACATGGCATTCTCCCTGTCTCGCGTTGTCCACCCTCAGTGTGTGTCTATCCCCACGTTTCTCCTTCCTAAAAGGACTCCAGGCCTATTGGATTAGAGTTCATCCTCAGGATCTTGTTTGAACTTGATTTAAAGAATCTTTCTCACATACAGCCACATTCTGAGATACTGGAGGTTAGGACTTCAATGGACCTTTTTGGGAGGATACGATTCAACTCATAACATCCTCCTTCAAAGGTGTCTATGGAACAGTATGACAAGTGAGCCAAAGATGGCAAAGCACACACGAATTAAGGATAGGATTAAGGGTTTAAAGAGTGTATCTCTATATCCATCTTTTGCTTTCTACTCACTCAGGTAATATACCACTGGTGCCCAGTACAGGATAGATTTATAAATATGTATATGTTTCCCCTCCCTTACTGCCTTCGTGCACATATTAGAAGAGTAAGACAACTGCATTCTTCCTATAATTTACTCATCTGCTCTGCTCTGCAATTTCCTACCACTACCGTCCATGTTCTCATTCTCTGCTTCTTTGTCCCTTGCAATAATCATCTTATTCTCAGGGATGATCCGAATAAAGGTGAGTTTTGTGACAGAATAGAGTCCTCACCGGTTGGAAACTGAAGTGTGCTGGTCACTGAGTTAGTGGGAAGCTGAAGGGAAGTCCCGTTCTTGGGGCTGCAGGGCTCAAACCCCAGCCCTACTCTTTAACACAGGAAAGGTGTTGTTAAACTCTGCAGTGACCCGGAACTTGCAAAAACTGCTACCATGATGGATGACAAAAGTAGAACAACAATAATTAGGATCTGCGGGCATGTGTTGCGTGTGGCACTGAGCCACATGCTAGGTGGTGGGCGGGAGTTTATACGGATAGATGGCAGGTCCCTCAGTGGGAGCTCCCCAGACGGGAGACGTGCCTGAGCGTGGACAGCTCTGGTCTCACAGGTCAGCCAAGAAGCCAGAGTCACACCCCACCAAGCAAACCTCTCTTGCTTCTGCCCCACCATCTGCTCCTCCCACCGTCACCTTTCCCAGTCCTTATCAGGAAGTTTGCCTCCTTTTACAGGTGGGGGTGCTGCCCGCTCCAAGTGAAGGGCAACGAGAGCCTTTCACCCCACATTCAGCTTTAGGAGTTTTGTCCAAGCCAACAAGCTCCTGGCATCAGCTGCAGAGAAAAGCAACAACAGGAAAAGCCTCAAGCCTGTCAGGGATGCCTGGGGGATCTGAGCCTGTTTAACCTGGAGAAGAGAACGTCCTGGGGGAAAATATTCGTTGACCATAGTATCTGAAGGAACATTGTGAGGAGGAGGAAGCAGAGTAGGAAGGAGCTGAGGATGGAACCATGAAAGCCATAACAGCAGCAATAGACACTGAAAGGCATTAAGCATTCGCTCCGTGTCAAGCCCTTGACTAAGCGCCTTACATGTGCATTTTTCATTCAATCCTCACAACCACTGTATGAGACACCTTCTGGGACTGTCCCTATTTTACACAGATAATTTGAGGTCTAGAGAAAGAAAGCAGCTTGACATTGACACCATGGCTGGTGGCAGAACTGAGACTCAAACTCACGTCTGCCTGACTCCGGAGGCGAGGACCCTACAACCTGCCACAGTCCACAGGCTGAAAGCATCCGCTCTGTTCCATGCTGAGAGTAGAGAAGCACCTGTTTAAGAAGAGGGGGTCAGAGTGGTTTTTCATGGCCTTGATGACGGATCCCTTTTCAATTCTCCCAGGACTAGAGAATAAAAACAAGAGAGGCTGTAGGTATAGAAACACAAAGCCGAATCCTTCATAGAGTTTACAAAGATGGGAATTGGACCTTTTGTCCTGTCTTCTACTTTCCAAACTCTATTTAGAGTCACACGTGATGAAACATTCTCAGCACCTAAAAAGTTAGATATATGCTATTTTAATTTTCAGAACATGTGGACAGAGGAACTCATTCCTTGGGTCATTTGCCAAGGTCAAAGCTGACTCCCAAAGCTACAGGGATTTCAGATTTTGAGAACAGTGAATTTTAAATAGCTTTCCTCGCGACAAAAAAGTTGGCTAGAAGCCTAAATGGCAGAATACACTTAATTTTTCAAATCAATAAATTGAGACATTTTTAGCCTCATTTTAGGAAACTGCAACCTCATATGATGTCCTTCCAAGGCCTCAAAAAATTGCAGTCTGCGACTCTCATTGCTTATGAGACTAATCCGATATTTTGTTTTCTTCTTCTGGAAATCAGGAGTGAGGGGATTCACCCCTGGCAAATCAAATTCTGATTTAGTCTTTGCCCAAGGAGGACTGCCAAATGTATTGACATCAGCGTCTGTTCACATGCAACTCAGGTTACGTGAGATGCTGTACGTGACGTTTTAATCAAGATGCTCTCCGTACAGTAAGAGAAATGAATCCCTCCCAATTCACTTCTCCATTAGTAAGGCGGTGGGCGGGCATGGTCCTTATTGGCTTAAACTCTGTGTCATGGAAAGGTAATGCCGCTGCTTTGCCTGTTGAGTGTGATGGGCATGTCATCGGGCCGGCGGCAGCATGTCATCTGGGGTGGGGTAGGCAGAGAGGGAAATTCAGAGGACGTTGAACTTTTTCAGTGTTTAGATCATGCTGTCTTCAAGAAGTAATATTTAGGGGTTGGAAAGAGTGTGAGTGTGTGTGTGTGTGTGTGTGTGTGTGTGTGTGTGTGTGTATGCGCGCGTGCATGTGCACACATATATATAGAGAGAGAGCAGGAGGGAAGGCGAGAGGGGGAGAATACACGTGAGTGCAAAGAGGAATGGCTGCCGTGCTCGCAGGTGGGGGAACTGCAGATGGAGCGGCATGCAGGTGGGGGTGCCAGACTACTTACTGATAACCCTGTAAAACCTTCCCGGCCCCAGATGGCAGATGCGACACGAAGATTGGGAGAGAGACATTTGGCACCGTAACAGAACTGAGGACAGGAACACAAGGAAGGAAACAGGAAGCCCTGGAAGGGATTGAATTTCCTGGGTGGTCATCCCGCAGACAATGGGAAAGCAAGGTTTAGCGTGAGGTTTATGACTTGTCCTCCTCCTGCACGGCTGTGTCTCCCAGTGACCCCGTTTCAGTGGAATCTGATCCACCCTTTCATGGCCCACTGCATTAAGGACCCCAGTTCCTCACTCTGCGTCCCATCTATGCCCTTTGCCGTGTGGCTTTGTGGTCCTCCCATTGAAGCCCACCTGTCCCTCCCCACCCTGGACAGGGGGATAGTAGCAGAGGCTGGAAAACACACATGCCTAATAAAGCTCACTCTCCATTAACTCCACCATTAGCCTGGAAGGACAGGCCAGGGTCAATCCTTGGCCCAGGAGGAGGACAGAACAGAACCACCCCATGCAGACCTAGGGCAGATTCGTTGACTTCCTGCCTACCCGCACACTGGACATAAATGACACGTATCGTAACATAAGTAGCTCGAGAGCAGGACAAGCTTGCAGACACCCGAATCCAGAGTCCGATCTCAGCCACTCCACTGGGTGGTTCGTCTCTTCTAACTCACAGCAGAGGATGAAGGAGCAGGGCAAGCAAAGGGGAGTGTGGCGTGCCCTGAAATCTCGCCTCCACCATAGTGTGTACAGAGAGAGCAGCATCGCATGGGGCGGGGGGGACCATAGTGAGGTGTTCCTGAGGGCTGGAGGGGTGCGTGGTGGCCTGAGAACAGGAAAGATCTTCCTCCACCACCCTCTACTCTCCACTCAGTCAGATGCCAGGTCTGGAGATAATCACAGGATGACTGTCTCTAATACATACTAGAGGAGGGTCTCCATGCAGAAAAGGGAAGAATGCCTCCTGGACTACATGTCATGATTTAAGCATAATGAAGTATTCCATCTGTGATAATAGATACGTACTATATGTGTATGTATACATATTATATGTGCCTTGAGCATTTGTATGGGAACGTATAATAGGTATATATGGAAGGGGCTATAAACAAGGTGACTAGATACTAGCGACCCATCCCATCCTGAGAAGCAAGGTATTCTCCTGTCCTCTTCAAAGGAGCCTTCTTTCAAAACTGTTACTATAATAACAGTATAGTCCACGCTGACTTTGCTCAATGAATGGTTAAAACTTCCTCCTTCAGACCCCTCTCCAGTCAAGTCAACATACATACTTATAAGATATATGCCACTCACAGGCACATGACATGGTGCTTTTACCTCTTCCATCTAAAACAAGCACATATCAGTTAATTAAAATGACCTTCTCTTGATCAGACACAGATATGCTATTGGACTCCTCACCTAAGTAGAATATAGGGTCCTGCTATTTGTCCCGTGCCCACACAAAGTGTTCAGTGTAAAAAGTAAGAGTCCATTTTGTGCTTGGTAATTTGGAAACATGAAGATTTAGGAAGTAAAGTCTAATTCGACACTCCCATCAGTGGTGACCAAGGAAGGCACTTACTTCTCTTGAGCCATGCCCTGGACGCTGCCCATCACCGTCTTGTCCCCTTCTCAGTGGTCAGCCACTAACTACAGTCATCAACGCTGAGCATCAGATGTTGAGTATCAGAGAAAAGGACTCACAGCCTTGTCATCATTTCCTCCCTTATTCTATACTTGACCAGGGTCAGAGTCTTTTGTGCCACTGAGGATTTCTCTTTTTCCTCACGTTTAAGCAGTTTATGTGCTACCAAGAGTTCTCTTTCTTGAAGTAATCACCACCTGAATGAGCTCTTGCATAAATTATTGTCTTAGCTGCCCAACAGGAAACTGCCCTCCACCTCTCTCTCTCTCCATTTCCGCCCTCCAACACACACAGACAGGTACACCTCTCCATCCTTAATACTACTGCCTGTGATAAAGTTATCCTAAGCAAATTGTCCTTTTCAGTTTAGTACCAAGATTTTCTTTTGATACAAGTCATTTTTTTTTGATCCAGTCCTTTTGACTCAACTTTTCTTTTTTCTTATAATACCAAACCCTTACATGTCTCTCCAACAGGCAGGACAAAAACCACACTCTACCGAGTATTTATCCCTAAAGTTCCAATGCTCTGTGTTTCTCCAGTTTTCGAGTTCACGTGAGGAAAAAAATCAAAACAAAACCCTCCTCGAGCTGTGTTTTACTCAAGGCAAAAATTATGAGGAGGGAGGAGGAGTGAAAGGTTACATCTGGAGAGAGTTAAGTTCTGTGGCTGAAGCAGCAGCTGGGACGATGAAATGGGGCAGCTTCCCTCATGCAGCCATTTTGCTCGAGCTTGAAAATGCGTGGGTTTTCAAAAGGTGTGGGTTTTATTTGGAAACAATACAGTATATTTTCAGAAGGGAAATTTAAATGTATTCATGTTCTTAAACCACGTTTAACCCTAAGTTGATTCATCAGAAAGAATACTATGAACTAAAGTTGGGATGTCTTGGAAAAACTCTAAATCTTGCACAGCAATTCATGACTGAGCACTATTGGAGCCTTTGCTAAGATTTTGTGGAGTGCTTTTTTTGAATAGTTCAAAATCTTAGGTCTTCATTTATGTTTCTCTTTGATGCCTGTCCTGCTCTTACTTTATTTACTTCTAGACTATCAACCTGATAATCTAAGCTGAAGTCATCGAGGGTTGGTGACTAATGACCTTGAGTGTTGCCAGGGAGAATGGCCCCCAATCACTATGCCTTTGTTGGGATTATCCGAGAATTTGTCATCCCTTCTTTTCGTATCTGTCTACCTGTACCACTTGGTTAATGATAAAAAAAATAACTATAAATCATTCTGAATTGGAACGTTTCCATCTGCGTGTAAAACAGTATTTTATCTATGCTAAAACACAACCTACTAATCAAATTGTTGCCCCAAGTCACCTAGAGGAAAATGAAAACTTGCCAAAATGCTTTAAACTCTTCTTTAAGTTTGTTGACAGAGAATCATGTAGAGAAGTTCTTTTATTTACAAATAAGTTATGTTCCAAGAGGTGGTTCATAAGTGGATTTTTAAATAACTTCAAAGGAGGCAATTCCTGAGACATTTCTTCCAAAATAGAGAGTGAACGGGTTCTTCGAATCTTAAAAGCCAGACATAAACTTCTCCCGCTTACTGAGAAATACTCTCTCAGAAACATTTTTCATTCCATGACTTTCCTTCATGACATCATCTCCCAAAAGGGTGGTCCACAGCTGCCATCTCCATTTCTCTCACTTCCCTGGAGATGCCCGGTGCCCCACTGATCTCCTTGAAGATCAAACCCGATGGCCACCTCTTGTCCTTCACCTCGAGCTCTCAGCAGTATTCAGCCCAGCTGATCACTTCATTCTTCGGACATGTCCTCTCTTCTTCTGGCTTTTGAGTTACCGCCTATTCTTACCACCCATATTCTTTGATCTCATTTGTGCTTTCTTTCTCCACTGGTCAGCTTCTAAATCTCGGCACTTCGTAGCCCTCTATCCTAGGCTCTCCCATTTGACATATTCACATTTTCTCTAGATTACCTCCACCAACCGGTGGATGGAGACACCATCTCTATGGCAACCACGTCAATCCTTAACCTTCGATCATGCCCAGCAGATTCATCGATCATCCAACTGCCCACTCCACGTCTCCACTTGGACATCTAACAGGAATCTCAGTGTTAGTGTATTCAAAGTCTACTATGAAATTATCTTGTTTGTTTTATGCTGATTTCTTTATTGTCTGCCACCCACCCCAACAGCAAGGCCTGGGTCTGTTGTTTCCAGTGCTGTTATCCTCAGCACGTGGGTCAATGTTTCTCTCATACTAGGGGTTTAACAAGTATTTGTTAACTTAATGAGTAAATCCTCTTGTAAAAAAAAAAAAAAGCAGCTTCAAAAGGATAAATAATGAATGATTCCACTTACATGAGGTCCCTAGAGTAATGAAATTGATGGAATATAGAATGGTAGTTGCCAGGGGCTGGGGGAGGAGAAACAAGGATTTTAGTGTTTTGGCTGCAGATGATGAGAAAGTTCTGGAGATGATTACTGATGATGGTTGTTGCACAATGTGAATGTACTGAACTGCACACTTAAAAGTGGTTAAAATGGTAAATTTCGTGTCACATATGTTTTATCACGGAAAAAAAAAAAAAAGAGCAGCTCCATCAATATTGAAAGTCATCTGAGGCAAACAGATCTCTTCACGGAGGACACTTACAAGTGTCACAGCAAACCCCTTAACAGAGACAATAGTCATACTTTTGCCACCTCATTAACAAAATAGAGCTTGATCCAATGGACAGATCCATGGCTTGCCACAGAAGTTATATCTGTGGGCTTTCACCATGTATAATCTTTGACTACCTCAACAAATTGCTAGCCTTCTCCTGAAAAGTGTTAGGCTAATAGACATCTATTCTGCATGCTGAATTCTACATTCAACACTAAGAATTTTCTCTATGTTGTCAATTACTTTTCTTCTTTTCTTGCTAATTTCAAAGGTTGCATACCATGGACTTTTCACTTGTATGATGCTATTCCAAAATTATCCCTACTCCCAAATAATGCATCCCGTATGTATGTGCTACCTCTGTCTTTTTTCAACATTTTCTTGTGTTTTGTCTTCTCTAATATCCTACCATCATATCTGTATACCTTTCCTTGCTGGAGTTTTCAACAGTGTTACATCTTTTACATTTACTGGCCATGTCAGGGTTAATAATATCCCCAAACACCTGAAAATGAAGCATGAGCACAGTACACATAACTGGCCACATAATCAAATTGAGACTGATGCCAACTATTGACAAATCGTGTATTCTAGATGGGAAAACTGGGGTCACAACACAACCTGTGGAATGGACTTTTGTTGTTTGTGTGGGGTTTATTTGACCCATAAAGTGCTTTTTAAAATTGATTCCTATATGTAAAGCTTTGGAGCTACATATAAAAATCTAGATTTATAGCCTCTTTAAAAAAAACTAGAAGATCAGCACTGGGTCCACATTCTGCAGCAGTGAGCGGCTGGCCCTAAATGGCCAGCAGGGGCTCTCTAGTCAACTACGATCCCCACACGGCCCACTTTCCTGATGACCCACCTGGCCCTGGCAGGTGCTTGAATGGGTGAGTCCTCCCGTGTGGAGAGAGGGCAGCCTTGCATCTAAAACGAAGCGTCCTAGGAGAGTTTTCCACACGGAGAGAAAAGTTTGCTCTTCTATGGCGAATAACTGAGTGACAGAGGCCTAACTGTTCTCTGAATTGGTTTGAAAAACACTGGCTGCATCTTGGAGATTGAGCGGATCTTTGTTTTTCTAGCTGAACTGTGTCTACCCTCCTTCTAGGTGTTCAGGACACTGAGGAGAGAGAATGGCCTTGCCTAAAACACGGTGGACAGGAAATGCCACTTTTTGCTGAGAGTCCTAGATGAAACAGATGTCCACAGCACAGAGGCAGGGTGACCATGACTCTCCATATACATCTTAAATGACAACACCTCCCAGAACCATGCTGGCTCACCCTGCCGGAGCAGCAGTTCACGTGTATTTACATTGTCATCACTTCGAGTCTGATACCGTTCAGTTAAAATTAATTAGTAGGAAACAGAAGAAGTAAAAGAGGGAATAGGAACCGTTTCTATGAGTCACCTGAAGGGGAGTAAGGAGATGATCACAATTATGTAGAAATGATTCCAGCCTTTAAATATCACCTGTCTAAAATTAATATAACATTACATAAGGAACTTTAAGTTTTTCATTCCATCTTTCTGCTACATTTTCTAGACCAAGTCTATGCCGCAGTGTTCTTTTTCATAGGAGGTGGGTAAAAATGTGGCAATCCTTCACAAAGCTATAATAAGGTTATTTTTAAAGGAGTTTAAAGCATAGGGCAAGTCTTCGTATAAATAAGTCAAAGGGTTTTGTATACAATCACTAAAAATTCTTTCAATGCTGGAGTTTAAGCCACATTTTATCCTTGTAATCTCACAAGAATCATAGGTCACTTAAAAACATGACCTTGAAAAAATCCTTTTAATTATGTGTTGACAGTAGTGCTGTCTACTCCCTCCTTTTCCAGTCATTTCCCTCCACCTCCAAAAATAACACAACTATTCGCCCCGGATGATACTTTTATGCTACGACACATGACTACAAACTTTAAATCTCAACTAGAAACCTCATATTGCTGAAATAATTCGTTAACTTTCACCCCAAATGAACAATACAATAAGAGTGGCCATCAACTACAGACTTTTTTCAATATATTTTCTTATCATCAGTTTTTTTTGTTGCTGGATTGCTAACAAATTCCATCGTATGTGTCAGCTTGAAATGTCTCCCTCCCGTCTAAACTCTGTTGTTTTACATTTTCATTCATTTCATTTCCACTGATTTATTCCATTGCTACATTAATCAAAGTCCTAGCAGAACACTTTCAACACATTCAAACGATTGAACTGAAGAGCATTAAACGAAGAATTATTTACGGGGTGCATATCTGTGGCTAGACAGAGACAGAGTAAAAGGAATAAATACTCCGACCTCTCTTTCATCTCATCTTCTGACCTCCCACCCATACCTGTCATCGGCCACCCCTAGACAAATGTCAGAGGGCAGGCAACCTGGGCATTGCAGGTTTTAGCAGTCAGCCTCTGGGGGTACAGGCAGAGTATATGCCTGGACTGTGGGCCACAACATAGATGCCATCACAGGCCCTCAAAATCGACTATCTCTCTTCACCCCTTGGGGTGCCCACCCCGCCAATAGCAGAGACTGAGCTGAGTCCCTGACATAGCAACACTCCCCAGGGGGACCGACCACCTCGATGGTCGATCATTTACATCAGCTGCCTCTTTCCCGCAGTGGGTAGGTTTCTGTCCCACATTATACATGAAAATAAACTCTGAAAGAAGAAATAAATGCCACATCAGCATTAAAATAAAATTTGTTAACAACCTTAGGATAAGGAAGGCCTCCTTCAGAAAAGACATGAAATGCAGAAGCTCTGAAAGGATGGATGCATTTTATTCGAAAATGATAAATGAGCTCCTTCCAAAGCTGCAAATAAGCTGCAGGTAGGAAAATATTTGCAGCAAATAACAGTAATAACAAGGGATTCAAATGGTGCTTATTCTTAGGTGCCCAATACTACTGTTCTATTGTGTCCTAATTCATTGAATCCCACAACAATGCGAGACAGGTACTGTTATTATCCTTCCCATTTTTCAGACAAGGTAACAGAGGTACAGAGAGGGTATGAACTTGGCCATGATCGCAGAGCTAGTAAGTGGCACATCCAAGATTTGAATCCAGACAGCCTGGCTTTGGGGGCCATGCTCGAAATCCGTGTCCTAGCTCGTTCTCTCTAATGCTACCTGAAATAAACACTGAATTTTTATCTAACATATATAAAGGAATCCCAAAATCAATAAGAGTAAATAAAGAAACCCATAGAAAAACAGGCAAAGGTTCTTAATAGGCAATTCACAAAAGAGAAATTAAAATGATGGGTAAACACACAAATCTTCACTGGTCATAAAGAAAATAGAAAAATTTTAATGTCTTTTTTTCACTCATTGCATTAGCAAAAATTAAAAGCTCATTATCATGCATTGATAAGGAAACGGTATTCTCGTAAGCTGGGTTTGAATACAAACTGGTAGAGCTTCTGTGGCAGAACGTAATAAATTATGAAATACTCCTTAACAGAAGACTCTCTAAGGCCACTGCTCAACATCTGTTCTACGGAAATATGCACCCAGGTGGATCAAGGTATGACTGCAATGTTCTCTGTGAGAAGTAAAATTTTGAAAAGTACCTAAATGTCAGTGAGTCTTGACAGTTAAAAACTGTCACACAGACTAGGAGACAGGATCCCGCAACTAAGAAGCCTGAGCAGCAGAATCCCCGGTGATGAAGCTCGCACACTCTGGAGTCAGACTGGTGGGAATCATGTCCCAATCGCATCCCTTCCTGTTCGGGTGGACAGCGAGCCCTGGACTCCTCTGTGCCCCCGAGGCCTTCATCTGAAAGCGGGACTTAACAGCAGCACCCACCATCACTGTGGGAATTACATGAGGCCATCCGTGTAAAGTTCTCAGGATGGCATCTGACGTGCACAAAGTGCTCAATGAATGGTAGCTGTTCTTGCTACAAGTAATGACATGAAAAGATCTCCAAGCCACGTGGCTTAATCAATGCACTCATGCTCACACATAATACGATTGTAACTGTGTGCGTGTACACACACACACACATTATATGTATATATATACATGTCTGCATAAATGTGGACGACCAAAAGCAACCACTTAAACGTGACTTTAGTAGTTGTCTTTATTTCTCTTCAGAACAAAGTGAAATTAAAGAAGACTGGGAGAATATGAAAAATGCTCACAGTGATTGTTTCTGGATAGAGAAATAATGAGATCATTTTGCTTATTTCTTCTTTTCCAAGCGTTCCTTTGGGCTTATCTATTACCTTAATAACAAAATTTAAACGACCATGGCTTCAGACAAACACATTGATATCATGTATTAATAGAAATGTTGACATCTGAAAACAAAGACCTCTCTCAGCTCTGGTAGTTTTCACGTTATGATATTAACTTAGGCAGGATTTCCTACTCTACCTTGTTGAAAAAGAGGCACAAGGGACTGAAAACAACTAGTGAAAAGGACTCCTGGTAAAGATCATGTGGATAAAGATGAAGGATTCAGAGTCATCTGAATCGGAAGGAAGAAGAGCTTCCTTAGCAAAGGCCCGAACACACAGCCCCTCTGGTTCCGGAGAGCCCGGAGACGTGCTCTGTTTGACCACAGTCAACCCGGTTGTGAATATGGAAGCCTTTACCTGCGCGCACACACTCTGTTTTCTTACAGGTCCTTTAACTTCCATCTGACTCAAACCCTTTGCAGCTTGTATCTGTGCTCTCTGCCTCGTCACTGAATGTGTTTGAGCTTGCAAAGCCCAGTTAAACCTTTAGTATATAACTGAAAAGGAACCAAAAGCACCTCAAGAGATTTTTATTTAATACAAAAAACTAATAATCAAAAATTTTAAAAATTAGATAATAAAAAATGCATTTTAAAAATTAAAAAAAATACATTTTAAAAATTAAAAACATTCTAAAAAGAAGTACTATACAGTTTTAAACCAAAGAGAATGTTTGCAGGCCATTTCTTGTGACCTCGAACATAGGATTTTTAACTATCTGTCTCAAATTATTTTTGCGTAAATGTTCGTCAAGACTGGAATTAAAATACCATTGAGAGTCCCAGAATATAGGGGTTCTCCAAGGTCACCGAGCATTAACATAACCTGGAGAGCTTATCAAAAATGCAGATTTCTGGAGCCAAAGTACCGGTCCAATGATGTGTTGCCTTCCCTCCACCCCAACTTTGCCCACTTCTCAGAGGCCTCACCCCCAAGATGGTGGCGTATGAGTCCTTCACAGAATCCATTTCTGAGATTCTGATTCACAAGGTGAAATTAAATCAGGGAAGTCTTAGACCACATTTCAGGAATCAATATTGTGGCGGACGCCTTTAAGGATACCCATCAAATCCACGACTTCCTTCTCCAACGTGGGCCCACAGCAGCCACCAGTTTGTACAGCGTGGCCCTGCCGTCTGGCCAAAGCAGACTGTCACAGAGAGGACATCTGTCTCCAGTTGGGCCTATCAGATTCTGTCCTGAGGACTTGGAATTCAGTGATGCTAAAAATCTTTACTAATTAAGGGGGAAGGAAGGGGGCAGGCATGCAAATTCAGGGGTGGCTATCTTCTGCCTCATGTATGCAGAAGCAAAGAAAGCTAATCCATTAAGGAAACAAAGCAATGGTCCTGAGAAAATAAGATTGGGAGACCGTGCCCTCTTGCATTAGGGTACAGCGACTGCTATAACAAACATCCGTAAATTTCAGTGGCTTAACACAATAGGATTTTATTTCTTGCTCACGTAGCAGTCTATCATGGGAATTCTTGGTCAGTGTGTGCCCAACACCAGGCTCCTCTCTGGCTCCGATAGGTCCCTGGAGCCTTTTCCATTTAGCCAGTGGATGAGATAAGAAACATATAGGAAGTTTTTATGGGCCAGGCCTGGGAGCGGCAAATATGCTCTACTGGCCAGAAGTCAACCACATGACCCTGCCCAACTACAAGGAATGCTACGAAATGTAGTCTAGCTATGTAACACGCCCCCTCACCCCACAAAGGAAATGGAGTTTGGTGAACACACAGCAGTCTCTGCCACAAGAGAAAGAAATTAAGAGAACAGTTGGCAAGCTACTATCAAAAATACTCCAACAACAAAAAACAGTTAAAAAGTGTTGATGAGGAAGCGGAGAAATTGGAACCATTGTACTTTGCTGGTGTTCGTGTAAAATGGTGCAGCCACTATGGAAAATAACTGAAAGCAGGAAGTCAGATACTTGCACGCTTCATAATGCTCATAACAGCATTATCCGCAAGAGCCAAAGGTGAAAACAACCCAAACGTCCATCAACAGACAACTGGATAAACAAATTATGGTACCTTCGTACAATGGAATACTATTCTGCCTCCAAAAGGAAGGACATTCTGGTACGTGCTACCACATTACAAAAGGACAAGCACTGTAGAGTATATACTAAGATGAAATTTCTATGGTAGTCAAATTCATAGAGCTAGAAATTGGAATAGTAGTTACTGGGGACAGAGTGGGAGATGAACGTCTCCAGGCCAGAGTTTGTTCCTGAGCTACAGACATGCATACAAACACATTTTTCATGCTCAGGCCCCGCACATCCGATCTGAAGCCTCCCCTCTCCAGAACCCACTCTTCCTTGTTTCTCCTTCTCCATTCTCTCTCTCAGCCAATAGTTCCAGCTTCCGTTGCCCAAATATCCAAGGAGTCATCCTAGACCCCTCTCTCCATCCCACCTGTTAAATCAGAAGCAACTTCTCTGTCTCTGTTTCACTTTTCTGGTTCACACCAGCTTTATTTTTCAGATTACAACAACTTGCTAATCACCCTCACTACCATCAATCTCGTATCCTTTTTCCACCCTTTTGCCGAACTGCTCATTCTAAAGTACCACAGTGATCGTGTGTTGCCTGCCCTCCGCCCTAACTTCTTTGCCTTCTTCTGAGCTCCAGGTGATGGCCTATGAGGTTTTTCACACCAACACTGACCATTTTCCTCTTGCGTATCCCCTTTCCCACAAGCACCCAGCTTTCTCCCGACACTGGCTTCCTTAGCATGCCCCCATGACTTTGCAATGCTCTTCCTCCCGCCTGGAGCACCTTTCTCATCCCCCTCGTTCACTTGTCCTACTTCCGCTTCTCTGTTGAGTCAGCTGGTACATCGCCACCTCCTGAAAGCCTTTTGTGACTCCTCATGCCCATTCCTCATCCGGACAGTTGGCTCTCCTGTGTTTTCTCACAGATGGTCATTCGTTCTAAGACCATTTCTTCATCTACCTAGTTGTCAGCCTTTAGATCAGGGACCCTGCCCTTGCCTCTGGGTCACCAGAGCTCATCTCCTTGTCTGGTACATCTAGATGGTCAGCAGACGTCTTGTGGCCACCACTAGGGTGGCACTCATTACTTTCTGGGACATGTAACAAAGACAAGCTGCCATTAAAAAGAACAACGACAACAGCAACGGTGACCAAATACCAGATATACACTGATGTGTTCATTGAATAGTGAATCTCATTATATTTGGACTACTGCAAAATATGCAAGACATTTTCCGCTACTAGAAGAGTTAAACTGAAAGTCTATATATTTTTTTCATTCCTGAGGGCTGACTGTATTCAAGAATTTAGACAAAGAAAATAATGAAACGCAATTGAAAGCTAATGAAGTACTTATTTTTACTCGCCCTGGTCATGTTTCTACATGGGAGCAATTTTGTTTACATCTCGAGGAGGAAAATCTGGGTTTCATTTTGTAAACTCAGAACAGAAATAAGGTGCCTAAAGACATCCTGATACTCTAGCCGCATTTTAGAGGAATTTCGTGTTTTGCACATTTCCTGATGACACCACCACTCAGAAATGCATCATTTTCTAACGAGGAACACTGTCCATGATCCAACAATCACCTCTGAAAGTGGGGTCTGGGGCTGATTTGCTCCTAATTCCCAGTAGGATGCATTCATGCAACTTCTATTTATAGGTTAAATCGATTCACCACAAAAATGTCCAATAACAAAAGATTGTTGCACCCCGAGGGGATAACCTACTTAGAGGAAAACCATGGATCACTAACAGAGCACGGACCACAGAGGGCTGAACCCAGTGGGATTTGTTTCAGTGGAACCTGACGTGTGTAATGGTTTCCCTTCCTCGCGTAACAGGCCCACAGCAGAGCTTCTTCTACAGGCCTGACGTGAGCCTCGCTTGCTGCTTTTCCTGATCCCTTTCCGGCAGATGCTGTTTGGTGGGACTGGATTGAGTTAAGATCCTAGACAGTTTCAGTGGCTGGAAACATGAACGTATGAACAAAAGCGTGGTACATTCAAGTGCTCTCGTTGCAATGAAGGATAGGAATGAGGCCCATATAAGGTACTGGGGTCAAATCCTTCTCCTCTGAGCCTTAAAAATATTAAAAGAATGTCATGGGATGCATAAACAATACCTCATTCCCTCTGCAGATCAGCATTTCACACAGTGTTCCAGTCGCCAGTGTTCGTGTTTGCAATCCTTCATCTCCCACATTCCTGTTTGAAGAGTAATAGATCGGCTTAGGTATCCCAATTTCACAAATGCGGACATTTCCCTTTGCAAGGATCACGATGGTGCTGACCATAAATCAGAACGACCACGGAGTTCAAAGTCACGCCATTCTTTTTCTGGGCCTCCCTCGCCACTCTTCTTGTTTTCTGCGATCGTTAATCTCTAGAAAGTAGATGCCTAATTTCTAGAACCTCCACCGTTACAGGAATAGCCCAGGCACTCCTAGGGGTTCAGGCCAGCACCGAGACCCCCGGGCTCTGCAAGCATCCTCCTATCTAAGGCCATCTCCCAAGCTGGAGGATTTTTAAAAGCACACACCAATCCAGAACATTCAGATCTGCTCCGGTCACCAGCATTCCAGCCACCTCCTGGGACCGAAGGTGGTTATGATTCCTTTCCTCATTCCACGGTGACAAGGTCAGGGCCACAGGGAAGTTACAGCAAATAAGACTTGAGTATTGACTTGCCATATATCAAAACGTACCATCACGCCATCTCAACTAAAATAGTATCGTACACATACAATAGAAAGATAGACCAACGGAAAACAATAAAGAGTCCAGGAACTAGACACACACACACACACACACACACACACACACACACACACACACACGGATTATTACATGATGCAAATATTTTAAATTGGTATGCATGGAGAAAAGACTGTTACCCAATATTGTTAAAATAATGGACTACCAGTTTGCGGGGAGGGGAGGGAATGAAGACTGATGCTTATCTTACATTATATGTCCAGATAAATTCTGAATAGATTCAGGTTTGAATGTTAAAAAAAAAAAAAGAAAAAAATCCATAAAAAGTTCTAAAAAAATTAAGTAGAATACTTTTTATAATCCTACCATGAGTAATGTCTTTCTACATATGAAAAAAAAACTTAGAAACTGCAAAGGAAAACAGTGATGGATTTTAAACTTCCCTATGGTTAAAAAAAAAAAAAAGACATATGACAAGTTCATAGGTAAATAACAAGTTAAGGGAAATATTTGCCATGCATCTTTTTAAAGGTGCTTATAGAAAATCATTTCATAAGTCAATAAGAGAAAGAGGAATTCTCCAGAAAAAAATGGGCAAAAACAAAGAAGCAATTCACAAAGGTAGAAATACAGATACCATGAAACCCTGTTAGAGATCAAAGAAAGTCCTATTAAACAACCACGATACACCATATTTCACCTATCAGATTGGCAAAGGCTAAAAAGAGGACTCCTACCCAGGGTTAGGTAGGCAGCGGGAAATAAGGCCCTTTGATCCGCGGCTTGCGGGAGTGGAAATTGATACCCCTTTCGAATGTGCAATCTGGCACTGGGTATCTGAATTCAAAATACGCATTTCGTTTGACCAGCAATTCCATTTCTGGGACTCTAACTGGAGAAACAGTCAGCCAGGTACGGGAAAGGGGAAGCCCACGACAGCAGGAAGTATTTACTGAGGAGTGGGGGGTGGGGTGGACCACAGAAAGGAGGTGAAAGCAGGCCCTGGGGACTAGAGGGGGACAGAGAAGAGGGCAGTCTGGAAAGAGAGGCAGAAGGCGGAGCGGAAGAGGATGGGAGGACAGAGGTACCGCCCAGAGAACATTGTGCAGGTGGAAACCTGAGCAGTGAGTGCCCCGAGGATGCAGCCACGATGCTGTGGGAACAAGGCAGGGAAAGTAACAGGAATACGAATGATGGCTGCTGGTGAGGACCGCGTTGGGGATGAAGAAACAGAAACTATGGCCCAGCTCAGCTTCACACGGCCGGTCACATAACCTGTAAAGACAGAGCTGGCGTTTGAGCCCAGGTCCCTCTGCCTGTGGCCACAGCCAGGCATCCGGACTCGACCTTCGTGGTCACGGGCCACTGTGGAAGGCCTGTGGCAGAGTTAGGTTCGCCTTTCTCTGGAAATTTCCTCTGGCTGTGATGTGGAGAGGCAGCCCGGGAAGAAAAGTGGAAACCAGTTAGGGGGGTGAATCACAAGAAGGAAGGCTAAGAAAGGCGAAATGGGAAGGGAGCACTGAGGGATTTGAAAGATAAAATTCACAGGACCTGGGGACGCGTTGAGTGAAAGGTGGTGGGAGGCAGTGGACGGATGGAGAATGACTCGATTTCTAGCTGACATGACAGGAAGAGCGAGAGCTGACCTCCAAACAAGTGCCTGCTGCTTCCTGAACACGCCCGATGCCCACACCTTTGCTTCCACTCTTCTCTTCCCAGGAAACATCCCTGAACATTGTCTCCACGGTGAAACCCCATCCATCCTTCGAAGCTATTTCCAGTGCCTCCTCTTTCATGAAATTGTCCCAGAAAACTCTTCCTTCGCCCCACCAGAGTGTGAGTGCTGGGCATTTTGCTTTTATCTGCCTGCTAGTCAATCAATTATTCAGACATCTTGTTTTCCTCTCTTGTCAGCCTCCTGATGGCCACATCTTACCCCTCTCCACATTTTTTTTTTTTTTTTTTGCAGCGTGCAGCAGAGCCTCTTGGGCACAGCTGACATTTAAAAAGTTTAAATAAAGAAAACAAACAGTTCTCCCCCTCTTTCTTCAATTAGATTTTGCCTTCTCAGCTTTTAGCAAAGAAATAGCTTAAACGTTTCTTGCTCCAGAAGAAACCAAAGGAGTTGGAAGGAAGTTTTGGAATGCCTGCAGATTTTCTTAATCCTTAACTGGCTGATAACCCCGCAGGAAACCGTCTTAAGGAAAACACAGGGATGAAACGGGAGGGTCCTGTTACCACTTTCGTGCTTTGCTGAACAGAACGTTTGGGGAGTAATTTCCAGTGGAATGTCTTCCAAACGTATATAAATAGTCCTGGTCAGCTTGGTGAAAGTGTGTGTTTCCAAGATGAACCGATAAACTACGCAAGATAAAAGAGGTCAAGTGGACAAGATGGATTGCATGGGACTTTTATAGACACAGTTGGCTGTAAAGCAAGTGCACGAGAGCTCAGGCATTCTACGGGTCTGCCTCATTTAAAGGGGGCACGATACGTAACTCTAGTCTCAAAAAAACAAATTATAAGTAGATAAATAACAGGAGGATTGTTTACAAAAGCTAAAATATTCCAAATTCTCTAGTAGGTCCAGTACAAACAGATATCCATGCAAGATAGAAGGCTGATCCTTGGTAAAAGTGAGTCAACCCAACACCCGCTACCACAGGGTGCTTTGGCCGTGGCAGTGACATGATGGGAACACTCCTGGAGCTGCCTCTCTTTTCAACTGCTCCGTCCACCCAGCCAGAATTTCTCCAGGTTCAATGCCTAGAACACTAACCCCAGAAAGTTTTCTACCAAGGGTGTGTTGTGGTCAGATACATTTAAGAAATGTTTACTATTCTAACATCTCAGAGGATCACAATGCATCTTGGCATCACGATGGATCTGAAACGTCCTATTATAAATTAACTTTTACCTTCATTATATCTTTTTCCCCAGTTTATTTCGTCATGGGACCTCTGAGAGGAGTAAAAGTAAGACCTGCTTTTGAAACAGGGTTGAAACACTGTCCCCCAAAACCCCATGGGAAACCTAAAGACCTTATGCTCTCTGAGTCTCCTTCCTTCTTCTGAACCTCACCTTGTCCCTTTGAAATTCAACAGCCCTGTTGCTCACTTCCTCAGAGCCCAGATGTGAACTAGAACACACAAAAAGAGCACTGAATTCATTTCAAATTGCTCATGGATGATTTTTTCTCTCTCTCTCTCAAGGAGCATTCACATTTTTACTGAGGCCTGCTGCAATACAATGGCTAAATTCAAAGGAAATGCCCAACGCCAAGAATCTCATGCCTAGATGTCACAGAAGGAAAGCCACCTTTTCTTTCTATATGTAGGGTCACCATGAGGAGAGTGGAGGGAGAGTATTCCTTCTCTCTCTGCCATCAAAGTAACTGGAGCAACGATGAAATGCCATGCTTGGCTCCTTTGCAAACTATGCCAAGCTCCACCCCTCACCTTCACCTGGTTCACTGCCTTTCATGCTTTAGGAACCAAAATCAGAATTACTTCCTCCTCCCTGACCCCTAGAGTAGAATAAAACATGGGCTAATCTGTTTTCACAAGCCCAGTCCATCCGCTTCCCTGCCCCTGTAGCATTTATCACTGTAGGCAATAGCTGCTTGCTTCTCCGTCTCAATCACCAGGACTTAAAAGATGGAGAGACACAGATTCAGTCTGTCTTGTCTACTTCTGTATGCCCAGATCAGGGTACAATGTAGTAGGAGATCCACAACCCGAAGAATAGAGGAATTTGTTTGTTTTTATGCCTATGGGACTAATAACCCCACTTTCAAGAAGAAATTTAAAAGATGGTGAATGTAAAAAGCAAATAAATTGGTGAGAGTCAAATGGTCCCATTCAGCCACGCACGTTAACTGAGCATCACTAGATACGGCACTACAGAAGAAATGGCGGGAAAATGGAAGACATTTAAGATTCGGTCCCTACCTTTAAGGAACTGAGAACAACAGAGTGACAGTCCTGACTCTTCCACTAGCCTTCAGACACGGCTGATGCCAGTCAGCATCTCTGAGACCTGACAGTGTCCTGAACACTATGTGTCTTGGCCAGTTCCCTCTTGGTCCACTAATTAAGAACATGCATGTTTGTTACATAGTTTCATTGCCCACAGGGCCGGTGGCTGACAATAGGGTACTCACTGTTGCAAGAAGGGACGCCACAGGACACCTAATGGATGTGGTGTGTTTCTGGTACTAAATACTGTGTAGGCACTAGCGCAGCAGGCCGCAGTGCAAGGGACCTGGCTTACGGGGGGGCTGAGGAAGTCGGGGGTGGAGCTGTGCAGCTTTGCTGGTGTGTGTGTGTGTGTGTGTGTGTGAGCGCAACCGAATGGGGAACATCTGGGTTCTGTCAGAGTTTCCCAGAGATCGTCTCTGTCTAACTCCAGCATGGGCAAATTAAGGTTGATAAATTGTATGACTCTTTCGGGCTTTAAAGATCCCAGATGCTCTGCTCCATTAATGGATGCTCTATCTCCACTCAATCTGACACCAAAACAGAACCCTGAAAACAGACCAGACCCCACACTCCCCTGACCGTCCAAGCTCCCCCAGCACAGTACGCTTCTTTCCGCCCAGATTCCAGGGTGCAAACTCATGTGCGCAGTCGGGGCGTGCGTGTACACACGCTCATGCACGTGCCTGTGTGCTCTCACGTGTTGTCAGACTAGAGCTCATCTTCGTTCCAGGGCCCGTGTGTACAGTCCTGACCGCCACATGCACATCTGGAAACACAAATTGCTCTGCTCACCCAGAGTTCCTTAAACACCAGACTGGCCACTCTGGAATCATTCCAAGAAAGATGAGCTCACTTGTGTCATTTGGAAACTATCGTTTTACACAAACATAACACATTGCTAGTAATAACACCTAAGAGTGTTCTGTTCTGACTCTCTAGCACTCGATTCGCTCACTAGGACGTCTACATGGCCTACAGCATGTTTTGTATATATCGGTAGAGAACCATCAAACGTAGCTTGAAGAATAGGATTTGGGGTATTTCGCTAAAGCTATTCTGTTTGAGATTCGAGAGATCAAAGACCATTGGAGAATGGCTCCTTGGTGGCCACACAGGTACCCGTAAGCATGCAACTCCAAACGAAGTATCTCTTATAATGGTATGTCCTTTAGAATGGAACCCACTGGAAGGGGATCTCTCTAAGGAAGACAAAGCATCCTATGAAGACCCCACAGCTAAAAAAGAAGAAAGGGCCTACGATTTCAGACACTGGATCAGCTATATTCTCTTTCGGATAAGGGCCCTGAGGGGAACTAGATAGAATTTATCCTCCGTGACATCGTCCCTAAATTCCTTGTTGAGAATTGATGAGTCAGAATGACTTAAAGCAAGGATTTTGTGCGCCCATGCTCTTAAGCAAAGCGTGCCTCGACACGGGCCCCACGTCAGAGGCCTCTGACATGGGGACCACATTCGTTTCCTCAGCTATTTATTATTTGGTTTTCAAAGTTCTCCCATTTCCAGAGTCCAACGATCATATCGACAAGCCAGCTTGCACTCATGCACTCACTCATTCATTCATTCATCCATCCATCCATTCAACCAAAGCTTCTGGAGCATTTCTACTCCATGTGCGAGGCGAATAATAGGCTGGAGAATAATAGACCTGTGGTGGTCCCAGCACCAGGAACATAGATATCACCTGGGAACTTGATAGAGATGCAAATTCTCGGGCTCCACCTCAGACCTACTGGACTACAAACTCTGGGGGCAGGACCCAGAAATCTGTTTTTTAACAAGCCCTCGTGGAAATTCTGATGCCCATTCTAGTTAGAGAAGCACTGACATAGACGAAGGCCCCGCCCTCTTCTTGTGGACAAGAAAGGCAATAAATACATAAATAGATAATGTGTCATACAATGTCAGGCAATGATGAATGCTCATTTTTTTTTTAGAGTAAATTAAGAAAACAGGGAGACAGTTAAGGGGGTGCTGCTTCAGATAGGGCGGTCGAAGAAGGCAAGGCCTCCCTTCTGAGCAGGGAATAAAGTGAGCGGCCGGGACATGTGCTGAGCTGGCTCAGCACCAGAGCTGCATTGTTTCCCTTCAGACTTTCCAGATACGCATCAGACCACACGGGAGAGACTCCGGTCTCACCAGCCCAAGATGCCTCGGCTCCTGAAGCACAGTAAAAACCTAGCACCTGCTCTAAACCTCCTGCTAAGTTTGGAAATCTGAAGATAATAAAACAGCCAAGAGCCTCGATGATTTGTTTGTCTAGAAGGAACACCAAGCTTGACTCTCGGTGACAAAAATACTACCATAATTTTTTAATAGAATACTAGAAGTATAAAAGGATATGAGGTTGGTTCATTCAGCAAATACTTGTGGAACATCGATTAGACGCAGAATCTGTTACACCATTTAGGAGATTTGGACAAACAGTCCCAAGGTTACAGAGCAGAGCGGTGGGAAGAAAGTACAGGTGACTTTCCTAAGGACACATAACTACCATGGTGGTGGCACAGCTCCTTTTAAAGCATACGTTTCTTAATGTCCCATCCAAGGTTGTCTTCACCAGCCCATACCGGCCTTGGTGACATTTAATATTACATGAGTCTTTTGTTAGTGAGATTACATGTGAGTTTCAGGAGGGCGGAAACTTAGACGCGTACTCCTGTTGCATCCCTGACACAATGCTGAACACCTGTGCTGGATGTCTGGTACACAAACACCTGTGCTGGATGTCTGGCACCTAACAGGTGCACAATATGTTGTCTAACTAAGTGAACATGCATATCTAAGGACTTCCGATATAGTGTTACATCTTCTCACATTTTGTAGCAAATATGTCTAATTTGCATTTAATTTGCTTTACCTCTCACACTTAATGATAACGAAGTTAGAGGGGTGATGATGATGATGCATTAAGCAGCTAAGGATATTTTGTTTTTCTCAGATCTGATCTGATCTTTTCAGAAGCGACTTATTCTAATTTTAGTCTCAAATAATGAAAACCGTTCAAGCAGAAGCTATTGGACCCTACTCTCCCGAGGGAAAATCAACACTATTGCAAGTTCTTAGAGTAACTGAGACAATAATTCATTGCACCTCCACCCACTTTATTAAAGCTGAAAGAACCACTTCATAGGTGTTCTATGGTTTGACAAGAAACTGAAGCCATGTCTAGAAAACTTAAATAGTTCACACAACACTCGGGCAGTAGCCTAATTGGCATTTAACCCAAAGCGGTATCCTCAACTGCAAACATAATTTAGAGACACCATTCCTATTGCTGCTCAAAGCCTTGCCAACTTCTCCAACTGTCCTCAACAGGAAGTGGGCTTAATTTTTACCTCTGAATTTCCCCAGACACCTGAATGACTTTTCAGTCTTCTCTCAGTTAGCCATTTGGGAAAAACAGTTAAAAATTATCCAGACTTTGGAATTCTTCAGTCTGTAAGGTCATCTACGTAATAAGTTTACTAACCACGCAGACACCTCAGACTAATGTTCTCAGTGCTTCACAGATATTGAAGACCTTCTCTCAAAACCACCATCTGCTTTTTATTTTATCTTATTTTTTTATCCTATTTGCAATTACTCAAGCACCCCGTGGAGGGGTATGGCATGTTTCTGCGGAGGTGGGCTCTCTACCCACAATGCCCCAAATCTCATACCTGGTGTTTCTCAGGCTCAGTTAGAAATTCTGGTGGGGCTCCTGAGTCAGGAGCATGACCTCCCACGGGGTTCTGTTATTAACTCGCTCTAGGAAACAAGGCAGCGGACGAGGAGATTCGGCCCCTCAGTGTCTGCTGGTCAGCTGCGGTGTGACGCGGATGACCCCCAGATTCAGTTTCACTGGGCCTCATCCTTTCCTCAGCCGCTTCGCACAGGTCATGACCCATAATATTTTCTCTTCACGTTTGTGAAGTGTGTGAAAGGGCTGGGACCCCAGACTCTCAATTGGTAAGGCCCAGCTCCCCTTCCACATCGTGCTTCCCACCTGACAACTGGCTCTGCTGTCCCCCGGTCAGTTACCGCTCAGAGTCACAAGCTTTTTCAGGAGCAAAGGAGGGGACAGGATTTGGGAAAGTGCACCGTCTGAGGGGTGTGGGAGAGTCTCACCCTTCATCCTTCACTCGCCTCTAATGGCTACTGATACCACC
>PVKZ01004503.1:0-80732 GCA_004027375.1 Macroglossus sobrinus | reverse complement strand
TTAGGGTTAGGGTTCGGCACCACGGCTGGCACCGAGCATGCCGTTCTGTGGATTCCAGTGTTTTTGCATCATTTGGTGCTTTCTAATGAAAATGCCAAACAAAACATTCCACAGGAAGTGCCAACCACAGATGTTACTTCTCATTTGTAAACAAAAAGGCTGCCCCGAGCTTGTAAGGTGACAACAGCTTATTTCCTAAGACAAACCAACGTGACTTAGCCAACTGCATATAGCGCTTCCTTTTTTGAGTCTTCTTCCCTCTTTGATATTTTCAGGTAAACAGGCTCCACCAATGGGTGGGACAGGGATAGACAGGGGGAAAACTGTCTGTCAACGGGACAATTTATGAATAAGAGCATTTTCCCCATGAGGTTTCAGGGCAGGGACGGGGAGGAGAGAGAAAGCCAACACAATGGGGGCAGGAAACGATTATTTAGGTGCTTAAATCCGAAGGAAATCATGTAGGGGCGGCCAACGCCAGCCATTTCCATTGGCGCCCACTCCGACCCTCCCATGCAAACACACACCCCAGAGACCGAATTTCTCGGCCCATGAACATGCATTCACCCTTAGACCTCACTCTCGCCAGCAAGGTTCCCAGCACTTTCCGTAAACGTTTCTGTGAAAAACCGAGATTAGTTAGGAACCGTCACATTAGACAGAATTAGTACTTACAGACCCTCAGGGAAACGGCTCCAGCTGCCTTTTTTTCTTACAAAACGCCAGCCTTCGACGATTCTAAAGGGTGTTTGTACAGCCCACCTGCCTCCACAGCAATAACCATAAAAATAAAGACTTCAGAGCCACGGGTGCAAGTATTACTGCTTCACGGCCTTTTTTACTGTGATTTGCATTATGCCAAATCCTCCTCTTTAGAGCCTGACTATTTCTTCGCTTTATTCCTAAGCAAACCACATGGATTCGACTGTTCGTCTCTGTGTGGGCGGCAAGGGACGGAGAGATGCAGTGTCTCGTCACCAGACACTTGGCGGCTGCAGGAACTCTAGGCAGCGGTTCCCGAAACAGCATTCTCATTTCGGTGGACATCCAGACACTCGCTGGTTCTGCATTGTCTGTGCTCACGGGAGAACTGGACGCCAACCCCCACAACTGTCCTGGAGTCGGCCTCTCTTCCCATTCCGTCTTTGGTCGGAGGCACTTCAAAATGGCCATGTGGCCTATGCCAGTTTCGCAGGTGTTCAGGCTGTGGACGTGCTGGAAGTGGGTGGATGGAAAGCAAACAGGGCAGGGAGAGGAGGGGTGTGACAAAACTGAGTGACACATGGGGCACGGGGCACGGGCCACGTCGGGGACGCCTTGGCAGCACCCGCGGCGCACGAGGAGGGCTCTGTATCAATCAGAGCCGGGGCAGCGTTCGTGTGCTAGGAGGCTCACCGCGAGCCACGATTACTGCCAGCTCTTCACACCTGCTGCCTGACGTGGTTCGCAGCACGGCTGTGCGACACAGGCATTATCCCGGCTTGAGAAACGAGAGGCATCGGGGCTGGAGGGATTAAGATCACCCGGAGAGCGAGACGCTGAACCGGGACCCGAATCCCTGCCTGCCTGACCCCATTATGCCACTCAGCTTTCTACCCAAGAAGCTACAAGGAGGGGAGTAATGTGATCGAACTCGTGTTTCAGAGGGCTCACTCTGGCAGTGCTATAAATGAGGAACTGAACAACTGATTCAGTTATAGAGACCGAATCGTAATTTTATGTGTTTTCATTTTCTCTCTGCTTTCAAATTTTCTTGAAATTTCACCTCTAGTGATAAAATAAATACGGATTAATTGGCTTGACCTTTATTTGTGTAGAAGATGTGCACGCACACACATGCACACACACACACAATCTTTTTCATAAATAAAAGCTTTTACTAAATAGATTAAGCACCAAAAAAACAACATAGAAAAATGTCCCTGCTACATCTTGAAATGATGCCTAAAAATACTTGTTTTTTTTTCTTCCCCCTTATTCACAAATACAGCCACCCAAACTCAGTGCCTAAGAAGGATGTCTGGGGAAGGAGAAGCACGGAGAACAATCGATACCAAGCAGCTCATGCCTCAGCTAGGGTCTCAGGCAGGGGGAGAGCAGGGCGAGAGACCAAGCTTGCCTGATGGAGAAGATCAGCAATAACAAAATACTGCAGTCTCACAATGTTCTAATCCGGGGGCAGAGGCTTTCATGTTCTCCCAGGAGCTGGTGCAAAGCTTGGGGTCCAATCGTGACTCTGTAGAGCCACTCCAGTAAATCTCTTGACCGGCCACTTGCGTAGGAAGCCGCTGGCAGAGGACCAGGAAGGCGGGTGATCTTAGAGGAACGTGTACAGGGGGAGCTGCTGTGTTCTCCCCGGCTGGTTTCCTCCCTCCTAATTAATTCTGCATGTGAAAACGAGTCTGATCTGGAAAGGGGTCTTGGATCGCGTGCATTCGTAAAGGATGTTGGCACACCTTCCTTCATCTCCATGAAGACAGATCGAAAGCAGGCTGGATGCTTTCCCAGAAGTTTGGAATCTCATTAAGGCCCCAGACCATCACCTCGATGCTGTCCGAACAATATTTTCACCAGTAGGAATTACTCATGCTAAATGGGTAGGTAACAGTTTGATAGCTCTCTCCATTAAATTAATTGTGTCGAAGCAAGCCTTAATGACCAGCTCGGTCAGGTTACTCAACCTGCTAAGAACATTAGCAGCTGATATTTTTAGCAACTGATCCGAACAATTTTACCTGCCTGCCCTTCTGTCTCATTGAAAATGATGTATCAGCCCAAACTTCGCTGAATACAAAGTCATGCTCTCAAGAAATGAATGAATCATTCATGAAAAGTCTCGGAATTCTCTAAGAAAAAGTGAATTGAAAGTTCTCTGAGTACAAACTAATTGTCAGCATTTCCTGATAAGAGAAGCATTTGATGTGGACCAAACGAGACAGGAAATTGCATGTGACGCGTGACACCGGGGTTAGGCAGATGTCTGTGTTAGGCAGTGACTATGTGCAACAATTTTAAAGAGAATGCAATGAATTCAGCACATTTTCTCTCTATTGAAAAGCACAATGGTCAACAGACTAATGAAGCAGAAGGGAAAAGTGCTTAGGACATAGCCAAGGACAGGCGGAGCCTTTCCTGGACTGGAAAAGCTCCAGAGCAAGCCCCCTCCCCCTCCTGCAAACCAATAAATGGTCTAGGACAGTAGATATAAAACATTTTTGACCATGGCTCATAGCAATAAATAATTTTTATATGGCAATCTGGTGTATGTATCTGCCTACCAACTTTGTATGTATGCATGTATGTATATGTCCATCTACCAACCATCTATCTATCCACTCATCTGTCCATCCATCCATCCATCCATCCATCCATCCACCCATCCATCCATCCATCCATCCATCCATCTACCCATCCACCTATCCACCCATCCATCCATCCACCCATCCATCCATCCATCTATCCACCCACCCATCCATCCACCCACCCATCCATCCACCCATCCATCCATCCATCCACCCACCCATCCATCCACCCACCCATCCATCCACCCATCCATCCATCCATCCACCCATCCATCCATCCACCCACCCATCCACCCATCCATCCATCTGTATGCATAGGAGGTATATACGTATACAGTATATATAAACAAATGCTGGCTGTAATTTACTAAATTGATTTCATAACCTATAATTCGAGAATCAAACTCAGGTATTTCTTACTACAAAGTCTCTGGTCTCACTAGAATATCATGATGCCATCTCCTTTTTGTTCTCTCTTCGCCAAAACCGTGTGAAATGTTTTATTGGACATGTAGATAATGCCTTTGAAGTCTCCTTAAACAAATGAAACCGCATCACTAAAGTGGAATCAACTTTGGGATACTGAGGAAGTATGAACTGCTCTTCAGAAACCCAATAAATAAAATGCCCCTTCAGCAAACACAATGCCCAGTAATAGAGGCACCTTTCAAAAGTCTTCCTCAGAAGATCAACGGCTGAATGTCTATCTAAAACAACGGAGGCCAGAAGGCAATGAAATGGTATATTCAAAGTGCTGCCCACCAAGAATCTTAAATCCAGAAAAACGATCTTTCAAAAATGAAGATAAAATACATTCTCCAACAAACGGAACAGGAGGAATTTGTTGCTGGCAGAACCTCCTTCCGAGAAATATTTTTTAAAGTTCTTTAGGCTGAAAGCAAGTGACGCTAGACCGAAGAGAATCAGTAAGGGTAATGATGGAATAATAAAAGACAGTACAAGTGCACATTTTCCTCTTTTATCCGTGTTGTATAAAACCACATGTATACAGTTCTATTGTTGGGCCTATAACGTATAAAAATGTAATATAGATGACAACAGCACAAAGGAGCTGAGTAGCAACGCAAATGTACTGGACTAAAAAAATGAGGCCAAATGGTAACTTGAATCCACAAAACGAATGAAGAAAACCAGAAACAGTAAAAAAGATGATTAATGTCGCTAACTCTATAAATTTATACTTGTTCTCTTATCTTCTTTAAAAGACACGAAAGTGTCTAAAGTAATGATGATAACAATGTATAATTGTGGTTGTAGCAAAGCTGGATGTAATATGTATGATAACAGCACACAAGGGAGAAAAAAGAAATACAACTACATAGGAGTGAATATCTCCCTGAAATTTAAGTTAGTATAAATCTGATACATTAAAATGTATATGGTAAACTCAAGAGCAACTACTAAGAAAATAATTCAAAAAGTATAGTGGAAAAAAATCATTAAGGAAATTAAAATGATACGTTAGAAAATATTCATTTAATGCAAAAGAAGTAGTGAAAGAGGAAAAGAGGAACCAAAATAAGACGTTAAAAAAAACAAAAGTAAAATGGCAGCTGTAAATCCAGCCATATTGATAATAACATTAAATGTGAATGAATTAAATAACCCAATCAAAAGGTAGAGACTGTCAAACTGAGTAAGAAACGATATCCAGCGATATGCTGCATACAGGGGATTACTTAAGACTCAAAGAAACAAGTGGGTTGAAAGCAAAGAATGGAAAAAGATTTATCACGACAGCAACCCTAAGGAAGCTGGAATGGCTACACTAATATCGAAGAACACCAGACTTTAAAACAAAAAGGGGTTACTAGAAGAGGGATATTTTCTAATAAGGGTCAATAAATCAGAAATACCTAACCATTATAAACATATGTGTACTTAGTAACATAGTTCCAGGATGCATAAAACAAAAACTTACAGAGTTAAAGGAGGAAACAAACAGACAATTTAACAGAAATAATTGGAGACTTCAATACCCCACTCTCAATAATGGAGAAAACAACTAAACAGAAGATAACAAGAAATACAAGACTTACAAAACAATATAAACAATAGACATTTATAGAATACTCCACCCAACAAAAGAATACACATTATTTTCAAGTGTCCATGGAACATTCTCTGGACTAGACCATCTGCTAATCCATGAAACAAGCCTCAGTATGTTTAAAAGGACTGAAGTCAAAGAGTATTCTCTGACTACAATAGGATAGAATAAAATTAGAAATCAATAACAGAAAGAATTTAGGTAAATTTATAAATAAGTGGAAATGAAACAACTCACTTGTAAATAACCATTGGGTTAAAGAAGAAACCACAAGGAAAATCTAAAAACACTTCAAGATGAATGAAAAGGAAGATGTAACATACCAATACTTACGACATCCAGCTAAAGCAGTGCTTAGGGGGAAATTTATAGCCGTAGATGCTTCTACTAGTACAGAAGAAAGATCTCAAATCAATAATCTAAACTTTCACTTTAAGATACTGGAAAAAGAAATGCAAACTAAACCCAAAATAGGAGAAAGAAATAAAAAAGTTTAGAACAGAAATGATTAAAATAGAGGGGGAAGAAAAGAGAAAACCAATAAAACCGAAAGTTCTTTGAAAAGCTCAACAAGAAATGAGAAAGCTTGAGGTAGACTATCCAAGAAAAAAGAGAATGCTTGTGACATCCCCCACAGACTTCCTGCCTAGCTCTAGCAGCCCACGCAGGCTGGGGACTGCCATCGGGGGGAAAACATATACAGCTCACCCAGTGCTGGCCCCTTCTTCTGACGGTTGACACCGCTACAGTCTCTGCCTACTTTTGGTTGCTCTTCTTAAGTGCCTTCAAATAGCTGTCTGCATTTTACCCGGAGCTATAATTATTTGAGGGAAGATTATTCGGATATGAGCTGCTCTGTCATTTCCAGAACTGGAACCTCCAGATGGCCTCTCGGAGAGGAAAGGGGGCGTTTCCAGGATACAGGGAGTCAGCACGGGTAAAGTTTTAACATGGACACGTGATGTTTAAATCGTGGGCTCGACGTGTTCAGAAGACCAGCCCACCATTTAGGAGCTACCAGCAGCGGCCGGCCAAATTCTCTCTACTTGACGGTGATACAATTCTCAGTGAACGTGGAGAGGGGTGATTCTTCCTGAAGCCTGAATGAACGAAATGGTCTTTCTGCTCTTGTTATAAGACTTGCCATGGTCTCCGTCCGAGCTTGCAGTCCATATGGATATTGTAAGAGTCCTCTTTTTCCCCTCTATAAATCTAGAATCAGTTAGGAGGCTAAGAACTCTTAGAGCACGAAGACAAAGTAATGACGCACCAAGCACAACCATCACAAGCAGAAGGTGGCAGTTGATTCAGACTTGAGCGACGCTGCTAACCTAGAAAAAGAAGTCCCAGGCGCTATTTCTTTCCTTGTTCCACTCCTAAATTCATAGCATGGCATCAAAACGGCTTCGAAGTTAAAAGAAAAAAGATTTCAACATAAGCTCATTATGTATTCATCATAAAAAAAGAAGTAGGTTTATAGAAATTACCAAACAAGATGGATAACTACAAATAAGAGTTTAAAGTTCTATGTACAATTATTTTATAATAATTTCCAACGATAGAAAGCAACATTTTTACAAATAAAAATGCTTTGGGTTAGGGCAGGAATTGGCTCAGGCAAGGTATCATTCCTTAGATTAACGGAGACAGGGGCCAGATGCCTAGGAGGTACGGGGGGCTGAGGAGGGATGAAGACCGGCTGTGGAGGGTGAGAATTGACATTCAACAAATCTACAAGTCCAGGACGGGAGAGAAATAGGACAACGGCCAAAAAGGAGGACACGCAGTGACACATCTTGGGAGACCTAAATACGTCGGGAGTTACCAGGGAAGGAAAGGAGGAGGCTGGGAAGGAAGCGTGGGGGGTGGGAGTGTGGGGGCGCTGTCAGCCGCATCCGGGGTGGCCCCGTACGCCGCGGGAAGGCAGCGGGAGGGATGCTCTGGACCAATGGGAGGCGGCGTTGCCTGACATCCGCCTGGACCCCGACCGCGTGAAGCACCCAGGTGACCCCGGGCGCTGTCCCACAGGGGAGCCCCGGTTTGTCCAGCTCTGAGGAAACTTTCCTCGCGAGGCCACCACTCTGTAGATGAGAGAAGATGTTTCTGCATCTATGGGGGAGGGGAAGGAACCCCAGTCTCACCGGGGCCCAGAGGTGTGAGCCGGAGGGGCTCCACGGAGAAGGGTTGAGAGTGTGTAGATCCACCTGGACGTATCGGTGCGTGTGCATTTTTATGTTTTCCTGAGGTGAGGGCATGTAGCTCCCGGGGGCTCCTCCTCCAAGCCCAGCCTCCGTTCTGAGGGACACAGCCCGCGTCTGCTGTGCTCTCCAGGTCAGAAGACCTGGGTGTCCTCCGTCACCGGGCCGGGGGACCACCCCCCGAACCCACACCCTCTTCTGGAACACGCAGGGGGAGAAGCACCCGCAGCGCCTGCTAGAGCTGACGCCCAGAGTCGAGAGGACCTTGGGAGACGGGCAGTGGGCAGTGGGCAGTGGGCGTCCTGAAGGGAGCCCCATTGGACCGGGGTCGGTCCTGGTCCCCCCAGCGCGCCGGCTACAGGCCCCGGGTGACAGGGGCCACTTCAACTCCTTCGGCCTCCGTGTCCTGTCTGCAAAGTGACAGGGCTGATCTGACGATCTGAAAAGTCTGCCCTGGCTCTGACATTCTGGGGTCTTCTGTGTGCCATTCTAATGCATTTTTATCACTTTATCCCCCTCGGTATGTAGCACAATTTAGGCACAGAGTAAACGCTCAACTCTCGCACAAACGAAAGGAATCGGGAGTCCAAATCACAGTGAAAAACACGCCACAAACACGTCACCACAGAGCCAGGGCTTGTGTTCCCAAAACGCCATCGCCACTGCAGGCACGAGCACTCCGCGCCCTCAGGTTACGCACACACGTCTCGGTGATCGTTATTTACCTCCCGTTTCCTTCTGAAAACCCCTCAAAGCTGTGACCTTCTAATTCCAGTGCTGCCCGCCCCCTGCTACTGTCCCTCGCTTGCTGGAGAAACGTGTCCACTTCATCCCACACGCAAAACACCGGAACGGGTGTCTCAGAGATCACCTGCTCCACCTGCAGGAGACACCAACTAAGAGCTGAACTTCGACGCGACATTCTGGGGCGAACACCCAGCAGCCGCGGGCACAGGCAACAGGTGGGCGTCTCGTACTAGACAAGACGACGCGGCAAAGGGGGCAGGGGGCGGGCGACACCTCCTTTCACATCCTCTGACGGGAACAAGTCAGTCTCAGGTTGGGCTTCTCAGCGGAGGAGGAGGAGAAGGAGAAGGACATCAGTGACAATGACGAGGTGAGGGATGGATGGCGATGATGACGACAGCGGAAGCTAATTAGGGAACGGGTTCGCTACGTGATTCTGGTGCTTACGATATATATATTATCTCTTTTATTTCGTACACTGTCTCACTTAGTTCTCATTAAAAACATCCCAGTGAAGTGGGTATCCTTGTGACCTCTCCCCACAATGTTGAAAAGAGACTGAGGCTGGTCAGCTACCTGCCCCAGACGGCCGCCAGCCAGAACACGGCCGAGTGGATTCGAGCCCCAACCACACGCCCTCAGAGCCCGGGTTCCAGAGGGCGGAGCGCGGATGCAGTCAGCTCGTGATTGACAGCTGAGTGATTGACAATCTGCAGAGGCCCACCCAGGGTAGGGCCAGGGGGGTGGGACAGACAATGGCTATGAGTCAGGCGGGCCCAGGGGTGGGTCGGCCAGTGCTCTGGCCCTTCCAAGGAGAGGGTGACCTCCAGCTGGACACGACGGCCAAACAGACTATTGTGTGCCGCTTTGCAGGAAGCCATTTGAAAGGAGGCATTGAAAATTAATCTTGCTAAATCAAGCTGTACCAATATTTTTATTTCCTTTCCTGCAATGCCCCGTTTAAAGGCATTAGGTGGGCCGGTTCTAGAAAGCCTGGGAACCAAGTCTGTGTGACTCGAGCTGAGGAAAACCAAAGCGTCTCACCCTTCAAGCCGAGAGCAGAGAGTCAGATGGTGCTCACCCCGCTCAGAGCAAGTCCTCGCGCTCAGCAACGAATGGAGATTTGACCAAAAAAAAAGAGCCCGTCGAATCCAAAACACGTTTTCAGAGGAAGGTCACGTGTCCTGACATTTAAGCATGTTAAGTCATCTTCTCACGGCTCTACAGATTTTCTTTTTAAAGGAAGACTTTAAGAAATTGGTATACGGACTTAAGATGATTGACTGTATGGTTTATAGTTTATTTTTCAGATACATGACAAATCACTGTCGCTTTTCTGGGAAACGGCTTTAGACAGTGTTAGTAGAGAAGAGAAATTCAGAGACCTCCCCTCCCAAGCGTCCCCCAACCTCCACCCTAATCTATTACACCTGAATGGTGACAAAGAGCGTTTAAAGAAGTTAGAAGAACAAAGCCCGGAACCCTACAGACCCGTTGGAGGCGGGTCCGTCCACGTGCGCACCATCCACCTCTGCCCAGAAAGCGAGTTTTGATGGTGAGTGGGGCAGAGAGAACACGGAGGCGGAGAGACAGAGCAGGGAAAGCAGAAGCTCCCCCTCTTTACCCCATAAGCCCAAGGTCAACCGTGAAGCGGAAACCCCAGAGCTGTAGGCGGGGAGGAACCCCAAGAGCAGTTCTACAGGCCTCCAAGGAGGGTCCCCTGCTGGGCCCAGCAGCCAAGCAGAGGTGTGGCTGGGGGGGACACAGCTCACCTGGGCAGGCCCCCCCCCCCCACAGCTGCCTGTGCGCTGCAGAAGCCGGGAGAGCCCCAGCTCTTCGGAAAAGGACGGGCTCGCTCCCCGAAACCAGGGAACGTGTGCGTCAGGCAAACGGCTGATCACTTTACACTCAAATCCTAACGTCATTCATTACACAATGCCCAATGTGAGGGAGAAAAGTACAAGAAGTCCTATTGTCTCAGAGACCCCAAAACACTCTGCTGCTTTTTAGCGTTTCATATTATATACGTTTACATAATTTGAATGTGTTACCATTCGTACATAACCTGCAATTACACCTGTGAGGAAAATTCCTCTTGGGAATAGCCTCCGTCTTATGAGACAGAGGCAAGAGCAGGTGCCCGCGGCTGGGGCCGTCTGTCTGGAAGCCACCAGTCCCCCCAGGTGGGATGTCAGTTTGGTGACTGCAAAGCCCACAGGCGTGTCGCCATCCGCAGTCTGCAGAGACAGGCGGAGAGGTTTGCAGTTTGCAGGATGTGTGTGGCGTATAACTGAGGCCTTCCTTGCCGGCTCTGCCTGTTAAACAAGACTATTTTCTTAACGAAAGGAAGAAGCCGGCAAACTAAAGATAAAACCTGGGTTCTTACAAGTAGAAGGACGATGTTTCCTTCTTCTCTTCTGGTGCAAAAATAAATAAATAAATAAATAAAGGAGCGTAATTGGTCACAAAAGCAAAAAGCTGGCACCTCGCAGATTCTCTTTGAAGATGGACTAGTCCACAGTGATGGTGATAACAGATGTGGCCTGGGGGGCGGGGCTGAGAGCCTGCATTTCTAACGAGCTCCGATGCTGCTGGTCTGCGGGCCATACGCTGAGTAGCAAAGCGCTACAGTTTGCCAGGAACTTTTCTTGTTGGTTCTCCAACCTGTCCATGGGGATGAGGCCATACAAACTGGTGCAGAGAACAGTAGTTACATACCATGTGCCACTCAAAATGCAACTGGCTACTTGCTGACCGGTTCCTTCTGGCCTTCTCTGGAAACGTTTGCTACTTGCTTAGCACTAGAAAGCTCAACGAGGGCCCGTAGCGTGAGTGAAAGAATGAACACACACACACACACACACATACACACACACACAAAAGGAGGAAGAAGGAAGCTGAGTGTCCTCAGCTTCCAGCAGTCCCCGTGCCCATTTAGACCGTCTTGTAAAACTGTCAGCCAGTCATGTAAGGAGACAGGGGAACAAGGCAAAGCCATCAGAAAGAGGGAGGAGGATGGGGAGATAAGATGAGCAGCAGCTAACTTTTGGGGCTCACTCAGCGCCCGACACGGCATTAAGTCTTCTACAGCAACTGTCTACTTAATCTTTTTCCAAACCTCTGCGGACGGGGGATTATAAAGATCCCCACTCTGTGGCCGAGGAAACGGGAGCTCAGAGAGGATTAGAAACCCAGAATAGCCCCGCTAGGAAGTAGGGGGCGGGCTCCGGACGCAGGCTGTGTGAGCCCCGCACGACGCGCCCCGTTCCACGGCAGCCTCTGTCTGCGCGCTCCCACAGGCGGCTGGTACCCCCAAGTCGGCTTAACCGCGCGGCCTCTCAGACCTGATCCTAACACGGCTCCCGAGACCCGGTCGGTAATTCCGGCGCCCGTGTTTTTATTACACGGAGACACATGGGGTTCACGTGGTGGCCAGCTTTGTCTGATTTATTATTATTATTATTATTGAGAAGTAAATCTAATAACTGCAGTGACGACTGACGAGACGATGGTTTTTAGAGAAGTGACACTTTTAAAATTTCAAGACCGGACCCAGAATTGTCACGAACTCTCGGCCCCTCAGTGTGCTTTGATGGCCGGGTGCATACGGAGAATTAAGACAACCAGTGAAGAGTTCCCGGGACTCGGGGGCTCTGGCATTTGGAAATCCCTTCCGCTCACTCACTCACTCACTAGGTTCTCGTGTCACCTCTCCGAGGCCGGGCGGCAGCACGCTCCTCACCCTGCCTGTGACGGCAATGAGGCTGACAGGACGTTAAAATTCAGAGCCAGAGCCCAGACCCCTCCCTCCCTCCCCTCACGGACTGGTGCTTCAAAACTTAATTTGCTTTAGTGACAAATAAAATAAATTCTACGAATAAAATCATAGCGCTTGGTGCTCATCTCTCCAACCAGGTTCTTTTGTTGTGAACGGTACAGAGTCTGATGAACGCCCAAAGTCACATACTTGGGAAGCGTCTTGAGCTACAGAGAGGAGCAGCCTCATATGAGTTGGGGGTGCCCCTGTGGGGTCCTCAGGAGCTTGATCTCCGTGGCCCCTGCCCAGCCTGCGTTAGAGGGCCCACCCCACCTCGCACACAGAACTCGAACCCACAGCCGGCCCAGGGTCCCAGCCGCGGGCCTGGAGATGCACCCGGTCACCTCCTCCAGGGAGCGGTGAAATCATTCGTCTGCGGTGCGGGGAGCTTCCCAGCCCTCAGGAGGGGCCTAAGTGGAGTCTCGAACGCATGCCCTCGCCTCTGAACCGGAAGAGGCATGCGTCTTGCAAGTGGGACGATGGCGTTCACCTCCTTGGCTCGTCACTTAGTTCGTTTTCTTCGGGCGAGTTACGTAAACGCGCTGGGTCTCAGCCCCGTCACCCACCCATCCGCCCAGGTAATGACACGCGCACTTAGAGAAGGAGCGGAGCGGTCAGCACAGACTCCGGCACGCGGGCGGCGTCCAGGGTGTGGTGTGTCGGGGCCCCCAGCAGGGCGAGCCCCCTGCTCTCACACAGCCCCGAGGCGCCCCGCGAGGTGGGGTTCGCGAGTGCCCCTGGCACAGGAGCAGTGCGGGGAGTCTTGATCAAAAGTTTGCACGGTTAAGAATACGAAATAACTGACCGGTTTGCAGTAAGTGCTCTGTCTCTGGAGACAGGGAGTTGAGTTTTTCTGGTGTGTGGCCCTCTGCTCTAAGTTTGTGAATGTGTGATAGAAAGAGTAAAATGTTTACCTTGTCCAGGGCCTCTCTGTCAAGTAGTTCCTGCACAGCGAGAAGCTTGATGCTGTAAAAAGAAATTAAAAGCACAGTTGAAAAAAAAAAAGCACTTCCTGCCACCGAGCATCATATAAGTCACAAGAACTGAGTCTGAAATTTCAGCCTGCATTTCTATGTCACCTCCCATCTGAAGGTGGCCTTTGGCTTGAATTGAAGGGACCATTTCAGAACGATTAAAAAATGTTTCTGAATTGTAAAAGTGATTTTCTCGTAGGGTCCAGCAATCCCACTTCTGGGCACCTACCCCGAAGAGCTGAAAACATCGATTCAGACAGATATTTGCACATCCTCATGTTCATGGCAGCATTATTCACACAATCGCCAAAGGTGGAAATGACTGAAATGTCATCAGTGGATGAAGGGATAAACAAAACACGGTACGTACACAAAGTGGAATATTATTCAGCCTTAAAAAGAAGGAAATTCTGGCACATGTTTCAACACGGATGCGCCTTGAGGACATTACGAAATGAATGAAATAAGCCAGACACAAAAAGACAAATGCTGTATGACTCCACTCCACTTATATAGGGTGTCTCAGGTAGTCGAATTCAGAGACAGGAAGTGGAATAGGGGTTCTCTGGGGCTGGGGGAGGGAGAAATGGGGAGTCGGTGTTTAATAAGTCCGTAGTTTCGGTTTGGGGGTGAGGAGGTAAAAGTTCCAGAGATGGATGCTGGGGACAGTGGCACAACAAGCTGTACGTTTATAAAGGGTTAAAATTAGAGTTAAGTGTTATGTACATGTCACCACAAAAACATCCTAAAAGTAACTGATAGCTGCTTCGTGTGAGGAATCTGAATGAACTCATAGGATACGAAGAAGAAGGCAGCTGCCCGTGTTCTGTATTTATCTTCCCCCTGATGTCCCTTTGATGAAAACAAGCCAAGGGCTAAAATCACGGCTTGCAAAGAGGGCCTGCTCAGCCTGCTGTGTGCTGGTAGCCGCGGGTACACGGTGACCACGACAATGCTCCCGGCCCACGAGGAGCGCGTGGCCTCTTGGAGGCCAAGGCCAGACCAGACTCTGACGGGCAGTGTGCCACGTGGACAGGCCGAGACTCTCAGAGGGGTCCAGCGCGGCAGAGGTCAGAGGCGGCTCCCTGGAAGGGGGACGGAATTAGCCTTGACCGTGGGGGAGGGGCTGGGAGAACGGCCACCCGCAGGGGGACGACAGAGACAGAGGCACCACGGGGAGAGAGGAGGCGTGGGGTGGACACAACCTGCCAGATGCCAGGTCAGGGCCCAGGGCCCGGGCTGCAGCCAAGCGCCCGGGACGAGAGCGTGCAGAAGTAGATGCAGGTGTTACGGGAGAGGTATTTCCTCTCCGTGACAAGTGACTTTTGAAGTGTTCACGGACACCACGAGCGGGCATCCAAGGCCGGAGTCCTCAGCGCACAGAGGGAAGCAGGAGGCTTCAGCAAGACTGTTTAGGGGACAGGTCAGCGGCTGGTGTTTCCGTGTTCCCTCTTTACCCAGCTAATCTGCTTATGGTGGCTGCTCACACAGTCCCCTGTCCCCACCAACCTGCACGGGCTGCTTGGAGCAGAAATGGCCACCCCCCGCTCCCCGCTCCGTGCCACACACCTCCTGCAGAAGGGGCTGTGCCCATGACAAGGTTCATCTTCCCTTACAGAATTCTTTGTAACCTCTACGTACAACCTGGCAAGGACTGTCCAACCAAATGCAACCATCGACTTAAAAGCAGCTCCCGGAAGTGCCGTGAAAGTTGTAGAGGCTTACGGGAAACCACTGCCGTCACCAAGAACCGTGTAGGGCTAACGGACAGGATGCACGGCATCCCCTCGGCTCCGCTCTCCCTGACTGCCCTTCGTCTCTCGGACACGTTCGCTTGCGTTGCCCCTCTGGCTCGGAAGGGTCTTTCCCCAAGAGCTTTGCAACACGGACTCGAACTCACTGCATCATTCCATTCTCAGTGCAAACGCTGCCTCCTCCAAGCAGTGTTCCTGGGTTTTCTTTATTTTTTTTTCAGTGCACTGACTGGTACCTTAAAGCATGTATTTGCTGGGGTGCTCTTGTCCGTTTCCTCCTAACCAGCACAGGAGTTCCCTGCGGCTGGGGGCACCCACGGGTCTTCTCACCAGGGTGTCTGCAGTGTCTGTGACTGGCATGTGGAAGGCAGCGCTCAAGGACTGTTTACGGGCCCACCGGCAGGGCCCAGAGGCCCAGGAGCCAAGTCACGATGAAAGCTCGCCCGTTCCAGCTTGCACAGGTAAAACCAGGGCAAAGCCTTAGGTCCTCCATCTGAAGAAGAATGGCCCAAATGACACGACTGTCCCTTGCTGAGAGGTGCTGCGTGCCTTTGTATAAGTGCCTGCCATTGACGGGATGTGTCTGGTGACCGGTGAAAGCTACTGGCTACTCAGCACATTCTGATTCCAACACACAGGTCTAGATCCTAGGTGGCCAACCTGGACAGCGATTTATAAGCTAAGGTCTTTCCTGTCGTGACTCAAGTCTCGGAAGCTAAAATCGCTTCTGAAATAACCACCGAAAAATAGTTACGTGTATTTTCAACAGTCTCTCATTCCTGCCTCTCTTTACGAACATAAAGTTCCATTTAGGATCCGATACGAGCTATCAACGAGTTAGAGAAAAGGTTTAAACACTATTAAGAGATAACTTTCTTTTTCTCTCTATTTGCAAAGATGCTACATTTAAACCACTATAGTGCATGAGCTAGAAACCAACAGTTTCAGGCAACGAATGAAACGATACTAAAACATCTCCAGTTAACTCTTCTTTAGGTCAAACCCTGCAGGATGCTACGCCCCGTACCCATCACTCTGCTTTCCCCTCGCATGGAGACGGCAGACGCTTGGCACGCACGTGGCCGTCCTCCGGCCCTCTCCACCGCTTTCCACGGGAATCTTCCCCTTCTAACTTAGATGCAGCTTCAGAGTTCTCCTCAGCACTCCAGGAGCTCCCAACAAGCCGTCGGAGTTGGCCTGTGAGTTCAAACGTGATCTAACATCTGCTCTAAAAACCAGTCTTAATAGCATTATTGGGGGAAGGGAGGTGCAGGAAAAAAAATACAGACACACTTATACGACTAAAACCCGGCAACAGGAGGAGAGATTGTTTAGGGGACGGGAGGAGAGAAGATGAGAAAGATGCAGAGAAGATGCTAGGACACTCAGATACATAGTCTGAGTTTCCAAACGGAAACCATGCATTTTAATAAGAAGCTACTGCTACGGCTGCTTGTGATATGGGATTTCTTCAGGAAGCTGTGTTTTTCCCCCTTAAGGAGAAGAGTAAGCATGGTCCCCTCTGGGAACGCACGCCGACCAGGGAACACAGCGGTGTCTGGGTGGTGTGTGTGTGTGTGTGTGTGTGTGTGTGTGGAGGGGGTGCCGAGGGATTATCCTGCAGACGTGAGTGGGGCCAGGCCTCCTGCTTCCGGCGTTGGTTAAGCCACACTAAGGCATGTGGGCTGTCTTCTGAGGGCAGGGGGCAGCCACTGATGGTGCGGTAGAGGGCCCAGGGCAGAGGATGCCCAGGAAAGGTAGAAAGAAAGATGAGACTGGCGTGGAGAATGGGTTTGGGTGGCGGACAGGACCGGAGGCAGTGAGAGCCAGCGTGGAGGAGGCTCGTGTGGGGACGGGGCACCGGGCTGCTCTCCTGCAGACGGGCAGCTGGCAGGACCTAAGGGCCTAGTGGGTGAGGGGAAGGCTGAGAAAGAGCAGCTCAGCTTCCGGCTTGTGAAGCTGGGTGCTGAAGGGACCGCCTCCGTAGGGAGCAAAGAGGGGCTGGAGATGGTGAGCTCGATCTTGGACACAAGTCTGGGGGCCTGTGGGGCCTGTGGGTGGGGTGCGAACAGGCGGCTGGCTGGACACCCCACTCCTGGGTCTGGATATGGACGTTGGGAGCATGGAGATGGGTGTCTGGGGGAACCAGACGCCCCAGGACACTGCGTGGAGGAAACAGACAGCCGAGGACAGAAGCCCGAGGGCCATCCACGTTTTAGAGACAGGCAGAGGACAGGCGTCTCTCAGGGAAAAGGACCCACCAGGAGGGCCGAGGAAACCCAGAAGCACACGGCCCAGCAGCCGAGGGCAGAGGGTGACGCCAGGCGCGGGTGGCAATAGTGCTGGTTTTGAGGGACGCCAGAGAAGGGCAGGCTGGTGTTCCTGGAGAGAGAGGTTTCAGGGGGTGGTGGGGCCAGTGCCAGATTTTAGTGGGTGAGGAGTAGGTGGGAGATGGAGAAGGAGAAAGATTAAAATCTAGGTAGACATGGAAGGTGGCTTCTCGCAGCACGGGCTGCTAAGGGGCGGAAGCCTTCACCTTGTCAATATGCAGGTAATTATTAAAGTGTAAACAGACGGCCCCTCTCACGGCCCCCCACTTTCCTCCCCAGATAATAGAATCACGGGGGTTTTCCTCGCAGAGCGTAATTGCGGGTGGGGTGGGGATGAGAGGCACCGTTTTGTTTTGTGACACAGCACGTCTACAACCTCCTCTGCGTGAAAAAGGGGGAAGCAAGTGAAGATCCTCAGACTTCAGAGCCACGCCGGACCCCAGAGCCACCAGCGATCCCGGTGACACGCAAGCTCTGTCTGTCCCCAGTGTCCCAGTCCAGAGCACCACCGGGTTGGGGGCCAGCGGGGAGGGGTTTCCACGGGCGTCCTCAGCACAGGGGACCTGCAGGGGGCCTGCCAGCGGGGAGCGAGGGGCCCAAGGGGAGAGGATGGGGAGAGGGCGGCTGGTGGCCACAGGCGGCGGCCACGCCCCATTCACATGTCCTGGTGTAGGCCCTGGGGCCACCTACGAAACTCCATGGAAGTCAAATTAAGAAACCGCATCCAGCCAGGTCTCTGAACTCTTCTCCCTCCCCTCCCAAGGAAGCCTCCATGCTAACCGCCTCCGAGTAGAGGAAGGGCGAGTTCTCTCCCCTTCCATCACCACGGGGTTAGACGAGGATTCGTCTTCTCTAAGGCGCTCTCTTCCTCCGCCCCGGGCTCAGCCTGGGACGGCCGGGCCAGCGTCAGCCTCCAGACGCCAGCGGCCCGCACGCCTGGGAAGAGAGGACAGGCTTCCAGCGCCGGCGCGAGTCCCCCCCCCCCCCCAGACTGGTCCTCTGCGCCTCTCTCTCATCCCCTCGCGGCCGGCGCGGGCTGGCATCTCGCCCTCCTGTCTGCGCGAAGCGCTGCACTCGAGCAGAGCGGCCCACGTGGCAGTCTGCTGGGGCGGCTGTGCCTGGCAGCTCTGCAAGAGCGAGTCTGCACAACAGGGCACAGGAAGCTTCTCCGCTGACAGTACCACGGTGTTCGTTCCATGCCGGGTGTGTCAAGCGCTTGAATCAATTATGGAAATTTCCATTTCTTAGAAATTTCTTAGAAAATTGGCCGCTCTGTTCCGATTTAAAATTCTGGAGCCCAGAATTGGGCTGGTAATCACTTTTAACATAAAAACAACCCGTTTCTGCGGTTATGTCCCTTCCTGGTTCTTTAATGCATGTAATATAGTTTTACTCATGTTAAAAGTTAGATGTGTGAGAAACCGGTCCACTTCGTCGGTCTGAAAAAAAATGAGCTCCAGGATTTACCGAGCCTACCATTCTTTCACTCATTTATTAAGGTCGACCTCCATCTTCATTACCGCCTTTCTCCAACTTTCCTCTGCTTGCTTTAGTTTCTCTGTTTGCCTTCTGGGGTTGGATATTCATTCATTCAAATGATTTCTTGTATATAAAGCCATAAACTTTTCTGTAAGTAAATATGGTCCTTCTTTCAAATTTCATTAAGTGACCCTCTTGCTACTTTCCGCCCAAGAGGGCAGGGTCCCCCCGCCCAGCTCTGCCGGCCCCATCGCGATCACCAGCGGACGCCAGGACATTCTGGCATGAGTCAGTCCTTTCTTCCTCATTTGTTGCTGGCCCGTGAGTTTCCATCATTTGTGTGTGTGTGTGTGTGTGTGTGTGTGTGTGTGTGTGATCATGGTTATCTCAAGGAATGATGAGGAGGTGCGGAACCAAGGTCAAGGCCGTGTCTTTCTGATAAACAACGGCCGCCAAATGCTTCTGAGACAATGTCTCTGAAGGGCAGGATGAGGTCTGGTCTCCCGTTTTTTTTTAGCATCCAGCTTGCTCGGACAACGAAGAGACTGACTCCCTCTCAGACTGCGGGGCTCTTCACCCGCCATGCCAGGTGAGTCCCCCAGAGGGACCCCATCTCCAGGTCGGGTCTCGTGCCGCGGGGCTTCAGGCCCCTCCAGGTCCCGGCTCACACTGTGGGGACACCCACAGTGTGGACACAGGACAGCGCCTCCTGAAAATCGCTCCGAGCGCAAACCGCTGGGCTGGCCAGAGGCCACGAAGCCGGACTTTGACTACAAACAGCTGACGACGATCAGACCCTAGATGGGGCAGCTGAGCAGTGGGAGAGAGAGGCTGGCCCCCGCCTGGAGACTGGAAAATGCATCTCCACATCCATTTTCCATTTTTTTTTTTTTTTTTTTTTTGGTCAGCCGCAAACTGCCTCCTTCCTGCCCCTTTTGAAAAGGCTAACACATTTAACCCGGTCGGAGGTCTGAGGCCCCGCGGGAAAGCCCATTAGAAAGCTAACGACGGCCTGGTTTAACTACGGGACGTAAACCTGCACCAGACTGGACAGCTCTGGTCCCGGGAAGCTCAGAAGGAAAGACACAGGGACAGACGGAACGGCAGACGGGACCCACGAAGCGGGGGAAGAGCACGCCGCCGGCCAAGTGCTTTCCAGATGCCAGGGGCTCTGCCGAGCTTGTCTCACGCTGTTTCACCGCAGAGGATTGAGATTCCAGCCGCAGAGGATTCGCGGATTGACTGCGTGAGCTGTGTGCTACGGCGTTGTTAGTTCTTCTCACGCCTGCCTTTGGGATGTTTCGTCTTCAACGGAAGAGGCAGGCGTTTCGACTTCTATCTTCCAGCTTCGGAGCGATTAGGTGGCTTACGGGACGAGCTTATAAAAATTAAAGCAGGATGAAGCAGGCGTGAGTGAGCAGGCGCACGTGAACGTGGGTGGCCAGCATGCTGTGGGGAAACCGGGGAGGACCTCGCCCACAAGGTGACATCTGACCCGAGATCGGGTTTTCCCATCCATAACATCAAGATAATGATTCTATTCAATTGGATCGTTGTGAGGATTCAACGAAACGACACTTGTTATAGGGTATTGCCTTCGAGGATAGAGTAAGTACCCAATAAGTGATAGCTATTAATATTGAACTTGACTCGATCTGGACAACATCTGGTGCACTGTTCTCATCTTCTTCAGAACTGTCCAGATGTCACAATGCCGGGCCTTCGTGAAGTGGGGACTCTCAGTGCCCCTGTTCCTGTAGAATAATTCGATCAAATTCCTTAACACTTAGCACTTTAATTCCAGATCGATCCAGGCTTCGCTCCCTCAAAGAAGTACAAAGAATGTTATAACGTTTCTGGAGGTGAGCAGGCAACACAGTTTTGTTCTCCGTCATCCGCTACGGCTGACCACAAAAAAGATGCACAGATAACCAGCAAAATATATACCGTAGAGCGGGTTCTTAAACACCTTCAAAGCTTTAACGTATATTCCAATTGCAAGTCCCTTTACCGAAAGAGGATAAGGATGAAAACCTCCAAAGATAAGGCTGTATAACATGTTGAAAAGAAATAAAGGATCGGGAGATTTTAAATTAAAGGGTTAAACTCTTTCTTCAAACTAAGAAAAATCATCTACTATTTTTGCGATTTCTGTAAGAACCGAGGTATAGCTTTAGGTTCATTACCTGGCAGGGGGTTCAAGAAAGGCAAGGAGCTTCCTCGTCCGCCCACCACCCGCCACGCGTGGCGCCAGGGGCCTCGTGAACATCCCGTCTTCTCTGCACGGTGTCGCGAGGACTGGGCGCCCTCAGCTCTGTGAGGGAGGGGGATGGCGGGGCTGCGTCGCACAGCAACAGCTCGTGACGCCCGCCACTCGAGCCCGGGGCTCAGGGCCCCCCGACTGCTGAGTCTCGGTTTCCATCCACACACTTCCTCCTGGTGGCACACCCAACGGGTGAGGTCCTTGCTGGTCACGGTTAACCCGAGTGGTTCTGATGACTTGGGCCCAGATGCCCCTAAACCAAGGGGGTCCTCTAACTGGAGCCATGTACCTCTCGAATCCAAAACTGGGGACTTGTCCTCGGAACTCTGTGTTTCCCCTTGATATTTTTCCAGTTCACTTTCACACCAGAAGGAGCCATCTGGCCGGTACGATCGGAAAAGGCTGCACACAGCATCCGAACACGACGTTCCTTCAGAGAAAATACTCTTCACAGCCTTCGCCCCCAGATGCTTTTCCCGAATCCTCTGTGGTTCCTCTTCGGCTTGCACTGGGGGAGGGAGAAGAAACCACCCGCTCCAAAGAGCTTCGGTGTCCACTGCGGGAACAGTGTCCCCGTCCCGCCGGACCTCACCTGGGAACAGGTGGACACTGTAGCTGACCAGTTCCCATCTGCACTCCCACCTTCCTGTGGTCCTCCCCTAGGCACGTGGTCAGAACCTCGTGGGCCGGGAACTTCCAGGGGTGACCTTGTCGTCCCTCTCCTTCCGACATTTGAATCTTTTGTGTCACATACGTATTTCCTTATGTGTATCCAAGGGAAGTGGGCAACACATATTTTTAATGCATTCTGGTTAGCACTCAAATCAACGATTAAGATTTAGGGGGGAGGGTCTCCCTCTTTTTGAATTCTGAGATTCACAGAATCTGTTACCTAGATTTTTCGGTAAATGTCCACACAAGTTTATGTTTTGCCATCTAGTTGCTCTTTTTGTTTCCTATACTTTGTGGAAAACCTTCAACCCTTCAGGAAAATTCAGAGACCTATATATAGACCGTGAACACCTATGCACCTGCCACCCACATTCTACAGTGGTTAGCGTTCCACTGTGTGTGCTGTATCACACACCTGTCCATCTAACCATTCACCAATTTGTCTTTTTTTTTTTTTGGATGCATTTCAGAGTAAGCTGCAGCCCAGTGACGTGGCTTCTGATGATATTTACACCAAGGCTGGCCTCAAGGTAACTCTGGTTTCTGATTTCCAGCTGAACCCCTCCCTGCAGCGTCTCAGACTCCTACGTGAAACTCCGCCCTCGGCTCTACTTAAACTCTGCCCACCCCCACATTCACGCTTCTCCTCCAGAGCTTTCCCTCAGGCACCCCCTCAGGCTTTCATTCTCTGAGGCCCCTCCTAAGCTGGGTGTGCTCCCCAATCTCTCCCTGCCCACTCCTCCTCTTCCAACCACTGTCTCCATCCTAAGCCTGTCAAGCCACAATAAAATGAGTATTTGTAAAGCTCAAAAAAGCTTTACATCTGATCACATATTTTCAGCCAAGAAAAGAGTGACAATTTCACGTAGTACTCGGTAAAAATGACTCCTCGGGGACACTGCAAGACAGAACGAGACTGGCTCTGCTCTCGGCCCTGTCCGCCTGTCGCCCGACCTTCTGTCACAGACGGAGTGAGTGTCACCCGTGCCCAGCTAGGCTCGTAACTGCTGCTTCCAACTATTCCTTGCCACTGTCTTAAGAAGTTAATCGCCTTTTTTATTTTTCTGGAAGAGAGTAAGAGTGAGTAACTGAATGCTCAAAAGGAAAAGGAAAAAAAAAAAAAAGGAAATTGGGAAGTTATCTGACACAATGCATGGTTTGTGGTTCCAACTCAACGCTCCGGCCAAAATTACTCATCTGGCTCTCGGCACTGACCTTTCACCTCTTAGCAAGACTCCTCTTCCTTTCGGGCCAGATGGAATTCACCTCTGGGTTTCGTCAGAGGCGGAGGCCGAGGCCTCATTAATCAGCAGAAAGCAAGCGTCCAGCCCTTCTCGTAATGTAGCCCAGACAGTCCGTTTCTCTGGGCAGGGAGCTGTTTCAAGCAGCAATTATGAGAGCGCGTTTCACGGGGATCTTTTATTTCTTTCTCTTTAAAAGAAGTGCTTTGCAGAGCACATGTTATTACACGAGTCCATGTCATTAAGTATTATTTGATGCAATTTCAATGGAAGTATATATATATATATATATATATATATATATATATATATATATATATAGAGAGAGAGAGAGAGAGAGAGAGAGAGAGAGAGCTATATATTCAAATAATCTTTGTTGGACATCAAGGCTGTTTCAAATTTTTCACAGTTCTCATTACCACTCTGGGGAAAAACTGCATCGAGTGCTTTCTGAATGCCTCTATTTCGAACGATCCTTTTTGAGGAGGTCAAGGGCTTTTTTAAGATTTTTAAGTCACTTTTGCTCCCGTCGCCGCTTGTACGACCCACTCCCGTGCCCTGCACAGTTTCTGTAAGTCCTCCCGACCCGCAGCGTGGAAGGGGTACTGTCGTGCTGGTTAAATGGACATTGGTTGGATCTCTAAAGAACCTGAACTTTTTATGGGCCATTTTCGATTCTTTTCTCAGAGCCAGCGAGTGACGGTGTGGGAGGGGTGGGTCGGGAAAGTGTCTTCCAGCCTCGATGAGTCACCATCACCCTGGTGGCCCGTCGGAGCCCAGTGGCCCGGTGTGGGGCCGTCAGTGGACAACCGGACGGACCTGTGACTCGGCTGCAGCTCGGGAACCTGCCCCCCACGCCTCTCCTTTAACTGGATATGTTTCTCTGGAGACACCAGGACAGTATGGGAATTCCAGATTACCGAACATTCTGGATAAATAACTACTATCAATATTTTGCCCAGAAAGCTTCACAGAGGGGCCCACTGGCTGGAAGAAGTATAATTAAAGTCCACTCACCAGAGAGAAAATTTTAAAAAATAAATAAAAAGGTATTTGGAAAGTTTTACTCATTGGTTCAAAATCATATGAGTGAACTAGAACCTGGGGCTTCCACACACGCACACACGCATGCACGCACATGCACACACACATGCACACACAAACACATGCACACGCGCACACACATGCATATGTACGCATGCATGCGCACACATGCACACGTGTGTGCACACACACGTGCACACACGCACGTGCGCACACGCACACGCACACACACACATGCACACCATGCCCCCTGGTTCCAGCAGCAGAGGGAGGTTCACCTGTACGAATATGCAAAATGCAAAAGAATTCAGTTAGGCTGGACACAGGCCTGCGGTCTGCAGGAGCCCAGAGGTTTTCCAGAAGGGGAGAGGGAGGGGCCACCTGCTCTTTCCTCCCACCCAGGAACAGCCCCGATGTCGGGGACAGTGTCGGCCCTGAGGGCCCGCGGTCTAACCAGGACCCCGCGCCCACCAGCGCAGAACAGACAAGAACACAGTGCTGGCAGCCCGGCCCCCGAGCACCGTGACTGCAGGATTCCAGAGGGTGCGTGAGGTCCCCACGGCGGGGACAAACGGGCACCTGCTCTACACTGGGCGCCTTGGTTATCTGCGAAACGTCAGCCTCTGGCTCCTGGAGTCACTCCAGATGTGTGGGATGCGGCCGGTCTCTGGATACCTGACCCTCTGAATCGCGAGGAGGGGGAAACCCACCCCGCCTCTCTGGCAGTTAACCGTGGCTGCGGGTGCCCTCACTGCAGCCTACAGCTCGGAGGTCAAGCCCCTGACTAGTCACAGCAGCAGCCGCCGAGCTTTCATCTCGGGGCCCCCCCTCCCAGGAGCACTAGGGGCTGGGGGACCCGGCGTGGAGCTGCCTAGCTTTCATCTCGGGGCCCCCCCAGGAGCACTAGGGGCTGGGGGTCCCAGAGTGGTGCCCTGCTGGCCACAGCGAGGACAGTGGCCGGTGGGCCGGGGCTGGTTCTCGTTAAGCAGCGTCTCACTGGGTTTCAAAGCTAGAGGCCCCTGACGCCAGCGCTATGCGTCCCAGCTGCCGGGTGTGAAACCCGACCCTCTGCCTGTCTTCAATTTAAAACGCGGAGTTCAGGGAGACCCAGGCGGCGCCCCCTTCCCCTTCCCCTCCGGCCCCCTGCACCTCCGCCCGCTGGCTCAGAACCTCGTGGGCGGCGTCGGGCGGGCTCAGCTGCCTGGATCGCAGCAGGAACTGCTGAGCCCTGGTTACGAGAGACGCTTGTGTGAGACAGGGACCCCCACATTAGCAGCCCCCATCTCCAGGCGCGGGGAAGCCCAGAGCGGGGTTCCGGCTGACGACTGGGAAAGCTCTCGGGAAAGCTGGGGGAAGGAAGCAAACGCGGCTGCTAGCAGGCCCGGCACTAACCCCCAGCGGCGGCCTGCTGGGCCTCTGGGTTGCGGACGTGGCTCTGGGGCTCCAGGGAGCATCTTCTGGGGCGTCGCTAGAGACGGCTGCGCCCCGCCCCAGAGTTTCCTGCTGAAGCAGGTCTGCTTTCCCAGCAAGTACCCGAGGGAGGTGGGTGCGGCCGGCCTGGGAGCCACACCTGGAGAACCCCCGATGGGGGTCCCCTGGCTAAGCCAGAAGGCCACCTTCATGGAGATGCGCCCCAGCCACCTGCGGGGGCTGCGTCTCAGCACCCCCGGACCGGACCTGGCGAGGAGCGCTCGGTGGGGAGACCCCGGTGGCCGGGTGAGGCTGCAAGACGGGACAGCACAAGTTTCGTTTGTCACACGGGACGTCTACTTCCTGCGGAAGCTCTGAAAGACAAGATGTCACAACCGAGAGCGCTCGGCCCCGCTGGCCTGAAGCCAGGATGATGTCCCATCTGCCGTGTGGCCTCCTTGTCCTTCTTCTGTCTTTGTCCCACCCCCTTTGCTGTCCCTGCCACTCAGAAGAGGTTCCGCTCCCCTTTCATGACCTCTGACCACATCCGGCCCCCCAGGCCTGCTCCCTCCCGGGCTCCAAACCCGCAGCCACCATCGATCGCTCTCTCCGGGGCCACCGTCCCCGACCCCCCGCCGTGCACTGGCGCCGGGACCACTGCCTCCTGGAGACGCTTCTCGGAACCCTCTGAACTGTGTCGCCCCCTGAAACACAGGTGTGCGACCCTGACGCCCCTCGGAACGTGACGTGATCGCGACAGGGTCTTCGAAGAGGTGACGACGTTAACACGAGGCCGCCAGAGCGGCCCTAATCCCCGAGAGGAAACGGGGACGCAGACGGGCACGGGGGGACGACCACGCGGAGACGCACAGGGGAGACAGCCGTCCGCGGGCCAGGGGGGAGAGGCCGCGGAGGACCCGGCTCTGCGACACCCCGATCTCGGACTTGCAGCCCCAAGAACCACCCAGCCTGTGGTACTTTGTCGTGGCTGCCCGTCCCGTATCGGCAAAACGGTGCGGAAAGCTCCCCTGAGTCACAGTGACACGGGATGCGGCGTGGCCGGGATTCGGAGCATCCAGATCCCCAACCGGCCCCTTCCCGCGGTGGCCACAGCCGCCCCAGGTCCCAGGACAGACGGCGCCGGGCCAGGCCCAGCCCACAGACCACACGCAGCCTCCTGCTAATCCGCCCTGGACACGTGCTGGCCACACGGCCCCTCCGGCCCGCGGCATCCAGCGGTGACTCTTGGCCTCCCATTAACACCAGCCACGGGGAAGGATCAGAAATTCACACCAAGTCGCCTGACAACCGCCAACAACAGGAGGAAAGAACCCTTTGCACACCCAGACGGACACTACGGATCAATTCTGACACACGGTTGCTAAGCTAAGCTCAGACGTGGCCTTGAATCCCTCTCAGAGCTGGGCCCCTCCCCTGAGTCCCCATTCTGGGGAGACGGTGGGGCCTGAGCATCTGCATTTCTAACGAGTTCCCAGGGGATGCTGGTGCCGCTGGGCCGGGGGCCACGCCTGGACGGGCACTGCCCCAGGGAAGGCGAAGGGCCTCCCATGATGACAAGCTCCCAGAATAGCCGAGCAGAAGTCACGGGCCCTCGTGGCAAACGCACCCGACCTGGGCCTGGTACAGCAAACAGCCACAAACACTCCTGTCTTCCTCCTGGCTCAGGTGAGCTCCGGGCATCTGCCAACAGAAGGGGTGGGGCAAGCCGCCCGCCCTGCTGGTTCTAGAACTCTGCCATGTCCCCCCCCCCCCGGGGGGCCTGGGGCAGCCGCCACGGACCACTCAGTCCCACGGAAAGAGGACGCCCAGACTCTGAGCGTGACACCGCGCTGTTCCGATCACCGCACCGATAAAATCTCAGCAGCGCCTCAGAGGTGTGAGCGATGGACGAGCCGGCGGGCCCGAAATCCGCCCACGGCCAGCCTCCGAGAGGCACACGCGCTGGATCTCCTGTTCCCAGATATTAACATCTGAACTTTGCAAACTCTGCTGGTTCTTTGAAAAGGGCTACTCGGAAGGGGAGGGGGTGGAGGGGGGGACACAGGCCCCAGGTGACTTTTGCTCGGTGTGTTCCCAGTCTGAGAACTTGTCAGCCTGGAGAGCCACTTTCTTTTGCCCCTGGCCAGGGCACGCCTGCCCCACCCCGCCCCCTCCCAGTCCCATGTGGGGAACGCCCACCGCGGCCACCCCAGCCCAGGGCCGCCTCTGAACCCGAGTGACCTGGCCCTCCTGGCCCAGGCCCAGGCAGACAGCTCACTGGGGTCACTGGGATTCGCGCTTTAGAAAGAGGAACACGCTGACGAGATAAAAATAAACCTGCTGAGTGCAGAGGGGTGGCTGCTCCGGTGACGCGCGGCCGCGTGCAGCAGAGGCGGGGGGCCCCGCTCCCCGACGACGGTTCCGAGTGGGCAGGGAGTTTACCTGGGGTTAGAAACATCCAGAAGTGGTGATTTCTCTCCCCGCCCTCCCCAGACTCCCCGATAACTACAAGGAGATTCTGTAAACAGCACCGAGAGCGCACAGCCTCACTGAGCTTAAACATAATGACAATACAGAATGGAATGCAGGATGTTCTTATTTCTGATCTCAAAACAAAACATGGTAGCTGCAGGCAGGACCTGGAATGGGGTCACCTGACCATCGAGCAGGTGCTCCCCTCACCCCCGGCCCCAGACCACCTACTCCCTTCCAAAGATCTTGCCCAGGAACCACCTGCTCCAGATGACGGTTGCGGGGGGCGCAGCTCAGTGGAGCTCCCGGGCTCCGGACACCTGCCCTGCGAACACCTGCGAGGACTGCAGGCAGGTGGCCCAGCCTGTCTGGGCTGTGAAGTGGCCGGATCAGGTTCAGGGTTCCAAACACACGGATCGAGTTCGGAATGTGTCTCCTCTTCACCCCCGTCTGTCGGCCTGGCCAAGGTCTCCTCGTCCTGCACCTTCCTACCCAAATCTCTCTCCCTCCTCTGACGAGCTTCCCCCGACACTGTGGGCAGAAGGAAGGTGTTTCTCTTGCGTTTCTAAAGCCCCTGCTCATCCCCCCAGTAACGGTTCTGACCGCACTGACATAATCAATGATCTGAATGATTTGTTTTCTGTTCCGCTCGCTGGCTCTGAGCTCCCAGAAGCAGGGCCGTGGGTACACCGGGGCCTGGCGCCCGGCAGACCTGCGATACGCGTTCACGGGGAGAGGCCACCCCGGCCTGCCTCCCACCCAGAGACCCAGGTGTGAAGGAGAGCACACTGAGGTTGTCCTACAGTGGAAGAGCCCTGTGAGCACACAAAGAATTATTATCGATAACTTAAGTTATCGAAGTTTAAAGCTTAAAAAAAAATAGAAGAAGAATGTGATCAGGACACTGTCTCCGAGGCTACGGTGACCCCAGGGGCCACAGAAGCACCCTGGGGTCCTCCCAGCTCGCGCCGTCAGATGCCCGGCGATGAGCTTCCGGACTGGCCCTCGCCCCGGCGGCAGCCACGGGCGCCCTCGGCCCCTGGGCACGCGCAGTGTGGCAGCTCACGTGCAGAGGCGCAGCTCACGTCCAGGGCAAAGCGCACGCTGGACTTCGAGGAACACACAAAACGATCGTAAGACGTTGCACGAGTAACATGCAGACGGATGACTTGCGTAAATGCTGAATCAGTGCTTTGGATATGTCAGGTTAAGCAAAGAACATTACAGTGAATGCTACCTGTTTCGTCTTACGTTTTTACACCGTTCTGCCTGAACATTTAAAGCTGCTCAGGTCGCACTGGGACGCGGAGTGACGTCCCCGATGGTCCCCCAGGAGCTGCTCCCTCTGACCGGCCCCGGAGCCCAGCGAGGCCCATGCATTTCCTGGGATTCTCATGATAAAATCCTGCTCCTCTGCTGGTGTCTCTGCCCAGGGATACAGCCCTGTTACCACCACCCAGCCTTCTCCCGGGGTCCCAGGGCCAGGAGACCCGCTGTGAGCGGATCGGGGGCCACCTGGCTGTCTCGGGACAATGGCCCACCTGTCACTCACGCACGCAGGGCCCGAATGCACACAAGGCCGTCGCGGTGTGTGAGCGCTGGGTGCCGTGGCCTCCGTTCAGCCCGTCCTGGAAGCGTGAGCTCATCGTGTGGCCGAGCCGCCCTTATGTAGGGCAGTGGCCCCGTGACCTCAGAGTCTGAGAGAGAGTTTCTGTGGGGTTTTGTCTTTGCCACGCTTTGCTACCTTGTCCCCTCTCTGCAGAAAACGCCACTTTGCGGAGACACTGACACTTTACAAAGCGGCGAGGTCAGGTTTCCTCATGCTGCTCGCCTCGCCCCGCTTTCCGCTCACACTGGGGTTTGTTCCCTCCCATCTTTGAAAGCCAAGTGCGTGGGTCAAAACCTAACGCCGCTTCATTGTGGGGACAAGAATCACAGTCCACGCTTTGCACCCGCAGCTCGGTCTCCCGGATCACACTTGAGTCCGACGCGTTCACCCTCCCCCTCACGGCATGGGGCTGAGAATCGGGGCCCCTGGGGCGATGAACCCCGAAACTGGTGCAAAGCTGCAGAGGCCCGGGATATCGCTCCTCTCCCGCATGACCCATGGGACACGCCTTCCTCGTCACAGAACAATCAATCGGTGGCACGGTTTTGAAAAGAGAAGAGTCTCGGGGGCGTCTAGAGGAAAAGACTATTTTTTTTCTATCTCTCTTCTAAATTGTCTTATTTAGACAAATGATATAAGGCTGCATTCTCACTGTTAAAAAAAAGAAAAACCCCAGGAGTACAGAAACGAGTGAGTGACAGAACACTCACGCCACTGCCACCGCCAGGACTCGGCTTTTGCTCCTGATGAAACGTGCTATCTGTCTGTCCGGTTCGGTTGCCGGCCCTCCCTCCCCCTGCCCATGGGACACGGCCAGGGCCCCAGGCACGCCTAACCCTCTGCCTGCTGGGACCCAGGGGGCCACCTGTGTGTAGAGGCCACCGGTAGGGACAGAGACGCGTGAGCTGGGAGCACTGCTCCGGCTTCACGCACGGCGAAGCTTCTGTCCCGTCTTAGACCCGTCACAGGATGGTCTTCCCGCCAGTTTCCGGAATGTGAGAGCCACGACTTCCTCCTCCCTCCGCCCGCAGTGTCCAGCACAGAGCAGGCGCTCAGGACGCGATCCACAGACAGACACCTGCTACGCTGTCCCGAGACGCAGCTTCTTTCCGAAACAGCTACTGCCACACCGAGATTTCCAGCTGCCTCGGGAACTCCGTGGATGTTCTCCAGAGTATGGGGAGCTGGCGGGTGCACCCAGGAACGCGGCAGCCCCAGGCTCTGCAGCCCAGGTGGCCCCATCTGTTTGACAGGCTAGGGACACCCACGCTTCACTCCCAGCCTGTTCTGGGGCAGCTGCTGATGCTAGGTGGACAGACAGCCCTGAACCACATGGGGGGCTCCGTGCATCGAGGTCAGCCCCTCACCCGGCCGGGCAAATGACCCACTCGCATGGCACCAGGTGGGCGTTCCGCAGGAGGCCTGTGCCTGGGGAGCTGGTCTGAATCTATTTGAGCCACTAGTAAAATCCGCCGTGTTTACTAACACTGACTCCTTCTCTCTGCTCCATCAGGAAACGTTTTCAGACCAAAATGCCTGATTTTTCTTTATGATCTGTGATTTTCTGACGCCTCAAATTTTCAAATTAAACATATCCTTCTTACGACATGTCTTTCATTTTAAAAAGTGAGAGAATGGCATTTTTTTTTTTTTTTTTTGGCCTACTACCTACAATTCATTAAACAAATTGCTGGTTTTTTTTTTGTTTTTTTGTTTTTTGTTTTTTTAGCTCCTGCAAAGGAGGGTCCAGGGTCTATTTTCATTGCCATGTTCCCACCACAGATAGTGATTACTCCCACGAGGCAGCTTTTTAAAACGACAATGCAGTCTTTCTCTAACAGCTAATTACCTCTGAGCCTTTCAGCTGAGCCCAAAAAAGAACCAGAGTTTTAAAAACACCAGGCTCTCCAGCCCTGGAGTCCTGGGGTGCTAATTTAGTCCCTGGTGGTCCTCAGCTCCCCTCTGTCCATCTGTCAGGAAAGGGACGTGGAGAGAGAGACATGGCCACAGAACGCTGCCCCCTGACCTGGTGCTTCCCTGACCAACTTCCTGTCCGGGTGCGGCCCACTCAGGGTTGGCCCGAGACCCAGCCGAACGGCCGCACTTCAGAGCCGCTCGGCAGAGCCTGGACGCGGCCCCCGGCCCCGGCCACCAGGAGCTGCAGTGGGACGAGCACCATTTCCCTCACATCCCTCCTGGTCCCCCGGCCCAGAGCGCACCCCTCTTTGGGAACCAGTGACCACCCGAATCCAGAAGCCCACGCTTGTCGCCGACCTGTCAGGAGTGACCGCCAGCACGTCCGGCCTCGCCGGGAGCTGCGGCGTGGCCTGGCAGGCGGGCGGGGCACGCGGGCGTGAGGCGCAGGGAGGAGGCTGCGGGGTCCTCTCCCCGGCCCTGCTGGGTGGCCGTCCTGCTCGGACAGCGGAAGGGACCCGTCCGGTCAGCACGAGCTGGGACTCGTGAGCCCGCCTCTGGGCGCGGACAGCTCCACGTTCGAACCTCAGCTCTACGTGCAGGCTCCACGACTGTGGACCTCTCTCCGCCTTTCTAAGCCCCGGGGTTTAGGGTGATACAAGGGGCTAGTGGTGGCCCCAGCCCGTAGGGTCACGACAGTGGTTCTACGAGGCGCATGGAACATGTCGCTCAGTTCTCAGGCACCGCAGCTCCTCGAAGAAACGAGAGATTCATTTCAGAGACGATCTGCGAAACCCCTGCATCATGCTGAAAGGGAGGGGGTCTTGCCACAAGGCCGCTCTCGTTTAAAAGCTCCCGTGCTCTTGTCCATCTCCCGTGGATGTCCGCCTGGTGGCTGGGTGCGGCCAGCCCCGGTGTGCAGGCCCAGGTGTGCAGGCCCAGGTGTGCTCGGCCCAGGTGTGCAGGCCCAGGTGTGCTCAGCCCAGGTGTGCAGGCCAGGCATGCTCCGCCCAGGTGTGCAGGCCAGGCGTGCTCGGCCCAGGTGTGCAGGCCAGGCGTGCTCGGCCCAGGTGTGCAGGCCAGGCGTGCTCGGCCCAGGCGACCAAACAGGGTGAGAAACTCGAGTTTGTCTACAAAAGATACACAAGCCCACCCCAGGAAGCTCCCGACTGGGCAGCCCCACGCAGAGGCCCTGGCGGCAGCTCCGGGCTCTGCAGTCACCAGAGGAGACCCGTCCCTGCGAGGCCCGGGCGGGAGGGACATGTGCTGACGACTTTCTGACCCACGTTCCCGGTCCCCCGCTCTCGGCCCAGGCCTGCCCAGCAGCAGGCTGCGCGCCCCACCTCACCCCTCCCTGCACACCGGGGCCCAGGGAGCCCCGGGCGCTGCAGAACTCACGAACTTAGCAAACCCTGACGTTATCATCAGTTATTAATCCCAGGCATGGGGCCTCGTTTCCATAGATACCGTGTCCTAAGGCCGTGTCCTGCCACCTCTGGCAAGTCCTTACCTACCCCCTCGCAGGAGCCGTGCCCACCGTCAGAAAAGCTAAAACTCCAAAGGGAGGCGATGACGCGTTTCTAACAATGACGATAACGACAAACCCCCTTCTTAGAACGTTCTCATCTGGACGGTCTCCATGCTGAACAACCAAGGCAGCTCAGTTTCCTGACACCCAAAGGTGAGGATGGACGGCAGGCACCCTGGGTCCATGGCTCCGACGCTGTAAGCGCTGAGCGCTGCCAAGACTCTGCACGTTCTAGAGAACTTGCTTCAGATTCCTCAGGGTGAGAAAAGAGCTGCCCGCACCCCGCACCCCACACCCTGCTCCCAGCTCCCGAGAGCAAACCTGCACTTCTGGGCCGGAACTGCAGTCGAAGGCGTCGTGCAAAGCTAGTGTGTCCTCCTCGGGCTGGCTGAGCGAGTGTGAAATCCTGAGGCCTCCTGGGATGCTTAGGGCACTGTGCCACCCCAGAGGAGCAGCAAGGAGGCTCCCTGGGCTGCCCTGTCCCTGCCCCCCCCCACCCCACCCCTCAGAGAGCCCCTGGCACACCCCGCAGGGCACCTTGCCTCTGAGTCTGTCAGGTGTAGTGTCCATCCAAGACGCCAGCTGCTGGCCCTCTTGACCACACTTCACACTAACGGGGCACTGGCTACGGCACTCGGAAGGGCGGCTCTGCCTCTGGGGACCCACTGTGCCCCCAGGACCTGGCCAGGTGCCTGCAGAGGGGCCACGCAGTCACATCCGGTCACTAATGGAGCACAGAGCCGAAGAGAGGAGACACGCGTCGGACAGAGAGGGACCGCAGATCAGGGGCGCACCCGTGGCATTATGAGGGACCCCTCTCAGGAACGAGGATTTCAGTGGCCTCCAGGAACGTGAACATTCGTGTCTGGTCGCCATGGACCAGGTGAGGACACACGCCAATCACCACAGGGACTAGCTAACACCCTGGCACGCAGGGACCCAGGGATTACTGATGGAGAGAGCCCACATTCTGAAAACGTGCACCTCCCAACGGAAGAGTCAGGCAAGCCAGGCTGAGGAGGGCTGGCTTAGGACCCGTCGCCGCCGCCCCCATCCACTCCTCCCGTGGCCGACCCCCGACCCCTCGACCCCTCTATCCATTCCACCGCCCCGCCCGGGCCAGCCCAGAGCAGCCTGGGAACTCACCACCCAGGACACTGTGTGTGCTGCCCACGGCGCCCGCCCACCGGCGCCGGTCGCAGCTGGGATCCCGCGAGGGGCTCCGAGTGCTGGCGCCTGCCCCGGCCGGGCTCACGGACGCAGACCCACGGGGACGCACCATCTCTGCGGGGACGCCCAGGCGGGCGTCAGGAGAGGGACAGTGGGGGACCACCGCTCTGGCAGGCCCCACGTTCGCTCCCTGGGCTGGATGCCCTCTGTCCCCACGCCCCATGAGGACGCCCAGGCTCTGACGTCAGGCCAGGGGGGTGTGGTGACGACGCGTGACAGGATGGCGGTGGCAGCCGGGGGAGCCAGGCCTGTGGAGGTGCTGCGAGGGGGCCCCACCCCGAGCCGGGAGGGAAGGGCAAGGCAGGTGCCCAAAGCTCCACGGTGGTAAAAATCCCCACGCTGAAAATCCTGCCTCCGGCTGGAACTGAAGCTCATTCACTGATTCATTCCCTCATTCATGCACACACTCCAGGGTTGCTCCCTCCTTCTGTACGGGACGTGCCTGGACCCCGGGTGTGAACCCAAAGCATGGATCTGGCTCCACACGAGCCCGAGCTGTTCCCTGGGGGCCTGGAAGACGTGAAGTGAGATGACACCCATGGCCAGTGGCTGGAGTCAGGACCGGGGGCGTCGGCACCTGCGCCAGGGGGGCCTGGAAACCTGAGGGTCCCTCTCAGGCGGGCTCAGGTCTTTTTTGGACCTCACAGTTCTTCTGGAATGAAAGGGACTCAAAACGTGGAGTTCAAAAGCCGTGCAACACACACCCAGGACTGGCGAGTGTCGGCTCGCGGGGCCTGCCTGGCCCGGAGGACTCGGGCAGATCTTACCGGCTCTGGGTGGAACTCCCCCAGCCCCCCACATTATAATTTTACCGTCAGCTCCACCCCAGCACAACGACACGGCCCCGAAGGCCACCGAACAGTGGGCTAGGATGGGCACAGCGGGTCTGCTGCTGGTCACCTGCTAATGGTGGCCCCTGGTGGCCTGGATTCCTGAATCCCTCTTGGAAAGCGCAGCCCAGGGCGCAGGGTAAAAAAGACTGCCCCTCACGGAATGAGAAACAACACCCCACAGCGTCCAAAGGGTCAGCCTTCGGGAGGCCGCGGGCCCTGCAGCGTTTGGAGACACACGTCCCTAACAAGAGAGCCCGGCCACCTCACTGCCTGGCTCCATCAACACTTAATGACGAACAGTCCTGCCGTCTTCCTGCCCCGCCCCCCACTCTCTCCGCGACTTCCCCTGCCCTCAGCGTAACCCCACACCCTAGAGTGGCCTCCCGAGGCGGCATAAGGGGTCCCTCCCTTCCCGTCCAGTCCGGCCTCTCCCTGGGCATCTCCTTGCACCCCGAAAGCAACGTCTCTGGGCTCCAGCCCCTGCACCTGCTCCTTCTCAGAGCTCTGGTCCCTGGGCCCCTTACATCCATCTGACTTCTCCTGGTTGGCCCTTCATGTCGTGGCACCCTTCCCTGACACCCCGCTCACCCCAAGACTGGGTGAGCATCCTTGCTGCCAATGTCCCACTCTGCGCCCGGCTTGCCTCCTGCTCTGGACCAGGGGTTTGTTCAGGGTAGACACAGGTCAGAGCCCAGCCGGGTCAGGCTTCGGCCACCTGGACAGGAGCAGTGAAGAGTCTGGCTGGGCTGTCCCTCCCTAACCCTCCCCAGTGACCTGAGCCCCCTGCAGGGGACTGAGGGACAGAAGAAACCCTGTGTCACCGCCTTCCGTTCGAGCACAGGGAGAAGGTTCCCTCCACAGAAACCAGGGTCCTTGCACAGCCTGACACCGGCGGGCGCACCCGCAGGCGCCCGGTCTGACGGTACGTACATCGCCTGGTCCGAATAAGAGAACGCTCCCGTTCCCACGTCAAAGCGAATGTGGAAACCGTTTCAAGTTCAAAAAAACCTCGTCGCATTCTTCTGGGGAAGAGGTCAACGACCGGTAATGACTTCAGGGAAGACGCTGCCAAGACACCAGAATGAGGAAGCCAGGGCTCTGGGTGTGGTGGGTGCAAGTCACGCTCGCAGGCGGGGGCGGGGGAGGGGGGTGGTTCCAGCCTCCGGGGCAGAGGCCAGAGAGCAGAGGAGACACTGGAGGGTGGGCTTCTCCTGGGGACCGTCGGGCTCCAGGCTGCACCCCCGCCCCCTTCCACATCTGTGCTGGGATGCGCGTTGTTTCCGTGTGTCAGGCCTCCATGAGGCTTCAGACTCAGAGAACTAAAATAAACCCGGAGGATGATAAAGGAAGCCGGTGGAAGCTGCCATGTGTCAGCCTCTCCACGGGTCCACGCAGGAGCGTCCACCGAGACCAGCCGGCGTGCGGGCCTCCGCGCCCACGGCGTCCCCTCGGGGAGCGGCTGGTGCTGCAGCACGAGACGCACGGCCTTGGGAGAGTCAAACGGCGACCACCTCTTGGTCAGGACGATGCTGATCTTTGTCTGATGATGGATGATGTCACAGGAACCGAGAGTGGCAGACAGACGTCTGAGCCAAATCGAGAGTCGCCCACGCTAAAAATAGGGGTCGCCCTGAGTGCGAGTCTTCTCTGAGCTTGCATGCCTCTCTGATCTACGTGTCGTAGAAATCGAAGAGGCTCCTGTTGTCATTCTTAGTCCGTAGATGGGGAAACTGAGGCACGGAAAGGTGTTGTAAAGATCCTGACAGCGAGCGTTGGGCACAGAATTCGAACCAAGTCTCTGAGGACGTCTGCCCTTCCCTGCAGTGATAAATAAATATCCCCAGGAAGGAAACGGGAGTGATTTGATTCTGGGGAGACTTCCATTCGGGTCACCTCGGGTATTGGGGTCTCTCTCTCACTCTCGTCCTCCAAGTGATTATCCCTTGTGAAGTGTGACCCAGGACAAGCACTCAGCAAACCTGGACTGATATCGAGAGCCTCACATTCAGGAAAACCTACTTCCGAAAGATAGCACAGCCAAAGAACTTTAAACAAATCTAGCAAAATTAACGTCCACTGGTAACATAAAGAAGTTCGGTATGCTTATACCACAGCTACTGCACACTCAAGAATACCATCGATATTAATGTTTCAAGACTAAATAAAACCATTCGCTGATTTTTTTTTCTAGGACTTGGCATTTTTTTTTTTAAAGTCCATACTTTTTAACCGGATAAATGTTCCATCCCTCAGAATTAAGATGAGCACTCGTCTAGAAATTTCCATCAATTGGGTTAGCCAAACAGTAAATGTATTTCTGGGGACCATACTGTGCCGGGCGCTGGGGCTAGGTGCCCCCCACCCCACAGCCTCTGTCTGTCTCTACTGCAGCACGTCACATCTTGTGGGGGCTGGGACAACGGAGATGGCCTGACACCCGCTTACACCGGCTGCAGAGGCCAGGGTGGAGGGCAGGCTTGTCTCCGTGGCACTGGTCACTGTATCGGCGTCATCACGATCGCCACAGTATCTGTCACAACGAACCCACTGAATGACACTCGATGTGTCACGGATTCAACTAAAACGTTTGAAATGGGGAAACCAGTATTTCCTAATAAAGGGTTATAAAGCATGTCCAAATACGAAATGATATAAATTCTTGATAACATGTAACATTTCTAATAAGACCTCAGGAGGAACCGATGGGCCTAATAAGCATTCATCTACTCATTTTGCAAACAAATCTAAAAATAAACATCTATAATTAGCCATCTACATATCTCAGAGCTCAGTTTTTTGTTTGTTTGTTTGTAAGGCGAACTGCTCATTTCAGGAGATGACCAGGAGCCAGGACAAGAGGAAAAGGATGATAGCCGTCGGGATCGCCGGGCCTCTCCGTCTGCAGGACCCAGATGACGGCCACGCAGCCTCTCTCAGCTGCAGTCACGAGCCGCTGCCTGCCGTGTCCTACCTCTCAACGGTGGCGCGGCCATCGAGGGCCGTTCCCACACCCTCTAGGCCTGACCCGGCGCGGGGCGGGCGAGCGCCAGCCACGCAGCACGGCTGATAACATCACGCCCTGGTAACTGGCCGATGCCGGGGAGAGCAGAAAGCACTGCTCCCCGCTCACGTCTGGCCTCGTCATCAAAGACGATCGTCGTTGCTACGCTGGTTACCCAAAAAGTGTACGTTCTACAACCCCAGTAGTAAAAATAACAGGGCTTCTTCTAAAAAAGGGAGAAAGAGAGAGAGAGACAGACCATACAAGACCGATGCAAATTTGTACCCCCCGAATGAACAAAGAAAGTAACCATGACGATTTAAAAAATCACCCACACAGTTAAAAACGAGTTCAATTATTAATAAGTGGAGAAATAGGACTTGCAGGTAGATATTGGTACACCCGTTTTCATGGAAGCATTATTCACAATAGTCAGAAGGTAAAGAACCCAGGTGTCTGTGGACAGATGAGAAAACGTGGTATATACGTACAGTGAAATACTAATCAGCTTTAAAAAGGAAGGATGTTGGGACACACACTACACCATGGGTGAGCCTTGAGGGTATTACTCAGAGTGAGACGAGTCAGCTACAAAGGACAGCTACTGTATACATTCCGCTTCTACGAGCTTCTGAAGAGGAGTCAGATTCAGAGCGGCAGAAAGAATGGTGGCTGCCCGAAGCTGCGGGGAGAAGGGGAAATGGGGGGGGTGGGGGTTAGTGTTTAATAGGTGCGGAGTTGCATTTGGGGAAGATGAGAGAACTTCTGGAGAGGCACAGTGGTGGCGGCTGCACTGAGCCATGTAAACGTGCTCAGTGCCAATGGACTGTGTACTTAAAAGTGGTTAAAGTGGTAACTTCTACGTGATGCGTGTTTTACTGACTTCAAAATGATTTTTTTAAAAAAGGAAACGAAGAGTCCACTTAAAATTCTAAGAGGTGAAGACGGCTTGGCTGAGGTGGCGTGGAGGCGGCTGACTTGTAACGACCAGGACAGGTGCCCAGAGCTCGGAGCGATCCATGCAGCGTCACCCCCGGGACAGAGCGCACGGCCGAAACGCACCCAGAAGAGCCGGGCGGACGGGTTCCCGGCTCCTCCCGGGCTCGCAGCATGCTGCTGGACGTGTGCTCTATCGCAAAACAGTCGCGTGCTGGGAACGACTGCCTTGCCTCTCATGCAGACGTCATTTCCATAGGTACGGTTATAACAGCGCACGGCCTAACCCGTGTTACGGAGACACGTGCTGTAGGGAAACAGTCTGGTTTTTAACGCTTCCAATAATAGTTCCTAAGTCCACCGACGGGATGGGTTAGCTCACTCACTTTTAATCAGCCCGATTTTTGCATATACCCCAGCCTCCACTTCCACCCACGCGAATGCACACTGATGCATGCTTCACCGTCATTTATTTCGAACGACTCTTAATTGCTCTCCTTGAACCATCCTATTTCCCGTAGATCAATGCAGAAAATGTGATTTAGCCGTTCCGGGAAGAAAGGGACAAGGACTGGGTCCTCCAGCAGGCTGCGGCTACATTTTCGTGATCCAAGACGGGGAGGCGCTGCTGTTGTCTTCACCGAGGCTGGCAGAGCCCCCCGAGACTCCCGCCGAGGCTGGGCCACAGGACCGGACCCCGCTGCTCCCTCTGGGTGTCACACTCAGGACTCGGGCTGATCCCACTCGGGATAACAGACCTTCAAGGTCAGAAGAGCTGGTCTGCCTCACCGCCGTTTCCCACCGGCCACCGTGAACCCGGAGGAAATAAAAGACAATACACAAGAGACTAAAACCACGCTGATGATTTTCTGCAAACGCCAAGGAGAAACCACCCCACCAAGCAAAATAGAAAGGAAATACAAATAGCCTTAGTTTAATGCAGACAGGAAAAGGTGGCGGCAAATGCTCTGTACTCAAATATCTGTCCTCAGCAGCCAGTTCTACCTGTTCAACATTGAATGGTCTCGTCAGCCAGTTTGTAAGGGGATATGCTGATGGACATGCTGTCCACTTCTGTGCCAAGGGTAAGGCTTTCTGTGGCGATTAAAGGACACCGGATAGGGAACCCAGAATCCCCGCAAAGCCTAACGCCACGCCAAACACACACACTGCCGTGAGCACAGAGGGCGTGAAGCGAAACATCACGGCTGCTTAGAAACGGCGAGCCGATGCCAGAGGCTCGACTTCCCCTCCCTTCCTGGAGCCGTCCCCGACTCAGCACGCCGCGTCTTCCCAGCGGCCGCCACGGGTGGGGCAGGGCAGCATCTTTCGAGGGAAGCAACGGGCCACAGCTCACGGGAGTCAGGGCAAGGGACCCGGGCACCCCCATGCTCACCAGTCACCGTTCAATCGTGTCTGGCGCAGGAATGCTTAGTGCCAATGCGATCGATAAAAGTCCATTGATCAGACACCCAAAGCGGGCTGTTTACTTCTAATCTAGTCTCAAGAGCAAATCTTGCCCACAGGCACCGAGAGACACGCACGAGGGTCAGAAACCGGACAGGAAGCGCTGATGGGCAGCAGCACGGACAAGTGGGTGGTGGCACACGCGTGGAGCGCACCAGGACAGCGCCCAAAGCGAATGGACCCCACGCAACACGGATGGACGGACCTCGGGAGCGTGAGGCTGAGGGGCCCGAAACAGGAGCCACACGCAGAGAAATGTGCGGCCCGTTCGGTCCCTCGCGCGAGGCTCAGCGACGCATCGGCTTAGGGACACACACACACGCACACACACACACGCACACACGCACACACACGTGTGTGCAGTGCAGCTCTCCGGAAAAGCAGGGACACGTGAACGCGAGCTTCCTCCGTGCGGGGAGGATGCAAAGGGAGCCCCCAGAGAGGACGTCTCCCTCTCGTGTGGGGCGGCGGGCGGGTGGGCGGGTGGGGACAGTTTCTCCAGTTCTCTGCATCTCACACGTGTTTTGTGAGAGTCTCTGCAGGGACTCATTTTATAAGAAGAGAGCGAGAGACTCGGGAAGATGACAAATCTTCAGGGGAAGGACGGAAACCAGATCTGTTGTTCCAGCGCTTCCTCCCGCCCTCCCACCGTCCCGGGTCTGGCGGTCCCCGGGGACATGTGACTCTGGGCTCTGTGACTGTCGCCCGGCTGAGAATAAGAAGGACTCTGGGTTAAACACGGTCTGTGAGCTGAGTGCACGCAATGCCTCTCCTCGGCTTTAAAGGATCAAAACACACCAGTGGTTTGGAGCGGCCGTCAGCCAACTGCAAAGCCAAGGGCCGTATCCAGCCTGCCACCAACTCGTGTTTCGAACACCCAGAGCCGAGAGGTACACGATTGTGAAAAAAACCCACACAGCCTGAGGACAACAGACAAAAATGGGACCGTCACTCGAAGCGAAGCTGTTCCCCCGTCGGCCGAGAAGCCGCACTGCCCGGCGATGCCCAGCAACGTCCCCGCAGGGAAGACCTGCTGTGACCCCCGTTGAGTGTGCAAACGCGGGGCACGGCGGAAAGACGGGCATCCCGGGGAGCCCTCGGGCGGGCCGGCCCGCTAGGTACGCGTGGCCTGGTCTGATCTGAAAGAGACCAGGCTCAGACTCACTGGGTCTTCATGACCCGCCCTGGGAGCCCAGCTCCACTGTGTGTCAGCCAAGCATGAAACCCGCACCCCACGAGCCCGCTCGGTCCCCGCGGAGAATGTGGCGGTGTGTGCTGCCGTCCTCAGTGATGTGTGCTGCCATCCGCACGGTCGCTGGCACTCAGAGCCGCCCACCATCAGCGGCTCAGTCTGGGGGGAACCATGAGAACTCATGGCCCGTGAGCGGGCCTGGGGGAGGGGCGGAGCCGGGGGCCGGTCGCCCTCTGCGGCCCTTCTCTGAGGCCCGCCTGACCCCGTCTGCCCCAGACACCCTGCCTCACCCACGCCGGAGCCTCAGGGTTGCCATGGCTACCGCTGTCCACAGACCCACGGAACCTGCTGGTCCACAGACCCGTGTACCTGCTGGTCCATGCCGCTGAGGTCGTGGGGGCACCAAGCCACACGGCGGCGTTTCCCAGTCCTATGGCCCCATTTATATTCACGTATCTCCCCTGCACCCCGTGATTCCGCACGACCCACATCTCCCTCTAAAACAAGAAGGGGAGCTGGGGCCTGAGAGCATAAAGGAGCCACGGGACACAGGCCCAACTCGGGACGCTTCTCACCCCGCAGACGCCACTCAGAACTCCTCTTTACGCCTCCCACGTCAGGCTGGGTGAGACGTGCGGGGTGCAGCGACCTCACTGCTCGCCGTGACTTTACAAAAAGCCAGCCCTGGGATGGGCAGGTGGAGTCCACAGTTGCCGGAAGTGTCACACACGCGGGACATGAGGGGGCCACAGGGAGGAGGGGGAATGTCACACGCGTGGGACATGAGGGGGCCACAGGGAGGAGGAGGAATAGTAGGGCAGCGGGCTGCGACGGTGGCGTGCGGGGGAGGGGGGAGGGTCGTGAGATGAACGGGGTGTGTGCACAGGGAACTGCTGACCATCTGGTGACCCCTGCTCCATGGGCCTCAAACGTCTGCCCAAGCCACCATCAGCACGGAGCTTGTCAAAGGCACAGTTCCCAGACCCCACCCACGGAGGTGGGAGCTAGGGGGTCCTGGGTGGGATCAGGAATCCACACGGAAGAGCCCCCCACCAGGTTGTTCTGCAGATCATCCAACTGCAAGTCTGGGGGTGCCGCTGAAGGCGATGGGGGTGTGGGGTGACGGGCGCCCCAGGCTGGCCTTAACCGCCCACGTCACTCTGCAGCCAGCAAGGAGAGAAAAGGCTGGAGGCCAGAGGAGGAGTAAGGGGGACCCCGGTGCCCAAGGCCAGGTGCCTGCAGATGGGCCTGCACAGCAGGACACAGATCGGGGCTGAACTGACCGGCCTTACGACCGACGCCCAACGTCCCAGGGGGCCCAGAGCAGGGAAAGAGCCAGATTCGTCCAAGACAGGGACCAGCTTCCCAGAGGAAGGGATTTTAGATCGGGACCCGAGGAAGAGCTGGCATTAGTGAGAAATGCAGGCTCCTGAAACTCACCGCCACGAGGGCTATCGTGAGAGCCACCGTGTGTGTGTCCTAACTGTGCCTATGACAGTGTCTCCTGCCTACCGCCCTGGTCTAGAACGACACACAGCTAAGGGCACAGCCGCAGAATCCCCGGCATTCCAGCGGCAGTGCCGGGGAGGGGCGCCACGGCCCCCCTGAGCGGGGAGACCCCGCAGCCTTTCTGGATACGTCTCTTCCACTGTCCCGAACGGGAAGTGAGAGAGTGGGCAGGACGTGAAGGAAGAAAACGGCTACTGCCCCGTCACCTTTGCCATCTCCTGTCAACCCTGACTGGGCCAGGTGGAAAGGGTACGACAGAATGCGCCATCTGGTAGTGACAGACGAACGGGGAGTCGGATGATGCTGTAACGACACCTGCGCAGGTGGAGAATCGCCCACACGGCTTCCTCCCGGTGCCACACCATCCTTCTAAGCATCCTGCACCCCGCCGATTACCTAAGTCCCTTCTCTAGGAGTTTGTTTTTATTTTGGGTGGAAAAGAGGCATCACGAGGTGTTTCCTTTTGCTCTATAGCTCTATTATCCGCATGCCCGAGGTTGGACCCTTGGAACCACTGGTCACCACTGGGGAGGACAGCATGTCCACCTGCCCCTCTTAGAACCACCTGGGGTGCTGTGGGGAGAGCACCCACGCCCGGTCCACCCCTGTCCAGGGAAGGATGGCTCAGGGGGAAGTGAGTCTAGCAAAGGGGGGTGGTGATGCTTTGCCACCGCAGGTGACTGAAGCACACAGAGGGCTGAGCACCCCTGCTGGGGGCCCCAGGCCCCAGCCCCCGCCCTCTGGGCACAGTGCCTGTACTGGACGGAGCTCTGCCTCCAATTCCCTTCAGGGAAAAGCTTCTGCTGATGCTCACGGTCTACAGAGAGGTTTCTGTGTGTTCATAACGTTCCTCATTGTGAAATAATGCATCACTACCTCGACCAGCCTTATGGCCTCATCAGAATTCCTGAGAGTGTAGCCCATACACACACGTATCAAACTCACTGGTAAATCTTACAGACGTACTAACTAATGGGATATCACGCACGTTATAAAATACAGCTGAAATTAAAATGCGAGAGGGATGAGATGATATTCACATACATAGAAATTCAGGGTATCTCCAGTGGTGGGGGAGGGCATGGGAAACCACGGAACCCCTCAGATTAAAACTGGAACTTTGCTTTATGTAAATATGTTTTTAAAATATATGTGGCAAACAAACAAACAAAAAAAAAAAATGAAGAGAATCCCCACAGGGACAAAGCTGGTGGGCGGATGAACAGATGGTTAATGGGTAGATTCTCTTATTCCCCACACGGAAAGCATTTCCAGCTTCGGATCCCAGGAGATCAGAGGGAGAAAGATCTCCCCGCTGGAAAAGCGTCACCCCGCAGCATGCCGAGGCCACCATCCCTTCTCTAGTTTAAGTCAGACCTCTGGAGGACAAAAAGGAGTCTTCTCCTGAACAGAAACCTTGAGGAAGGTTCCAGACCTGGGGCTTTCTAAGATGAACAGACACGTTCCTGGATCGTGGTATCTCCTTCCCTGCAGCAGCGAACAGGAAGGCAAGCGGGCGCTGCAGACACTCGGCTGCTCCCCCCAGGACGCTGGCCCAGGCGCGGGCCCCATGCCGGGAGCCGTGACCAGCCCGGGCAGGAGGGCGCGCGCCAGGCCAGGGGCTCGTGGTGGTGGGGTGGGGCGTGAGGAGTCACGGTCACCACGAGTCGGAAGGACGTGGAAGGGGGTCCCAGACCGAGAGGGCCTCGCGTGGGCTCCGGGCTGGTTTCCCCAGGAGCCACACGGACCCCGGCACCTGCGGGAAGCGAGGGGGAGGAAAGAGCCCGGGAGGAGCCCAGACCCCACCGGGAAGGGCCGCCGGGCGGCAGCAGCACCGAGGGCTGAGAGGTGGCGGGAGAGCCCGGGAGGAGGGGGGAGACGAAGACGGGGCCACAGTGTGTGCGTGTGTGTGTGCGTGTGTGTGTGTGTGCATATGTGCACACGTGTGCACATGTGTGTGAGTGTGCATGCATGTGCAGGTGCATGTGCATGTGTGAGCATGTGTGTTTGTGTGTACGTGTGTGCATGTGTGCGCGTGTGTATCTGTGTGTGTGCGTGTGTATGTGTGTGTATGTGTGTGCATGTGTGTTTATGTATGTGCGTGCATGTGTGTGCACATGTGTGTGCGTGCATGCACGCATGTGCGTGTGTGTGCATGTGTGCGTGTGTTTTTATGTGTGCGCGCACGTGTGCATGTGTATATATGTGTGCATGTGTGTGTGCGTGTGTGCATGTGTGCATGTATTTTTGTGTGTGTGCATGTTTATGTGTGTGTGCATGTGTGTGCGTGTGTGTGAGCGTGTATGCGTGTGTGCGTGCATGCATGTGCATGTGTGTGTGTGTGCGAGTGTGAGCACAGGGCGTCTGAAGTCCATCGGAAGCCCCACAGGGGACCGCTCACAGCCGCGTTTTCAGAGAGGCTGGGCTCTCCTCTCAGGAGTCACACTGACGCAGTGCGTGGAGAGGAGGGGCCGGGAGGCCTGCCGTGGGCCTGGCCCAGAGCGAGGCCTCAGCTGGCACGGAGGAGAAAATGACACGGGCCGGGAACAGGATGACGATGATGGTGGTGACCACGAACCCCGGGAAGCCGGGGATGTCGTAAGTGCTTTACACACGTAACTGATTCTCTCGCTTGTCCCGACCAGCTCTGGGTCGGGGCACCGTCACCCCCATTTTCCAAGAGAAGAGGATGAGGCACGGAGAAGTTAAGTCAGACAGTTCTCGACAAGACTAACGGAACAGAGAGACACAGAAATGGCTGAGAAGTCACATAAGACGCCGTCTAACGCGTAACTCTCTGATGGCTTCGGTGAGCTAGAATGTACACACCGTAAAAGCCACTCGCAGCAAGGGTGACATTCAGTGATCTGTTAGTACGTTCCGAGTTGTGCAGTCATCACCACAGCCCAGTTGTGGACATCCACTCCTCCCCCAAAGTCCCCTCGTGCCCGTCTGCAGCGGACCCCTCCTCCCGCCCCCGGCCCCGACCACGGGCCCACTTCCCATCTCTAAACACGTAGGCAGTAATATTTTAAATCAAAATATACTGAATTGTCTCTGGATTTAGCATTTTTCTTTCCCCTGGAGACATTCAAAGCACCGAAGAGCTCCTTGAGGAGACCAGACAGCTTTATTTTTAGGCTACGAAACTCTACGCCATATGCTATTTTCCTCCCACCTCTTTCTTCTCACTGAAGATGATTAATTCTGTTTTTTGGCGTTAGCTGTTTATGTAGGATTATATTTATAATAGAGTCACACGCAGATCAAATAAGTGTGATCTAAAGTCACATACAATTATGTGTTTTTTTTCATTTGAGAGGTTTCTCTGCAGACAAAAAATAATATTGTATTTCAATAAAGTTTTCACTTTTATCGTAAGGCGGTCATTACTAAGGAAGAATGATAATCTCCCCCATAGAAGTAGGAACACGGATTCTCGAACCCTGCCAACACCTTACCGACACGCTCACAGCTGTAACAGCGGTGCCTCCTAGCACGTGAGTGGAAATAACTGTATTCAGATAACCGCCGCCTAAGAGAACTTGCAGAATTTGCTGGGATCCCATGACACGCTCATTTTTCCCACCGTGGAAGGAGGGCCAGGGATAAGCAGCCCTACCGCTTCTCTCCTGCCTCCAGCTCCTGCGCTGCCCGGGCTGTGTGGGGGAGGGGTTCTCTCCAGGCAGCTCCTAGAGTGAAGGGCCATCCAGGAAGTACGCCGACGACCCCCACCCCAAGGCCTGGCTTTGTCCTCCTTAGGAAATGCGCTTCCTCCGTGGGGCCTTGGCCTGGCATCCTGCCCTTGCCTTGCACCTCCCCAACCCCACCCTGTCCTAGGGGCACCCTCGTCACCAGGGCGGTGGATCAGTCTGAGGTTCCCGAGTTCCTCCTGTATTTGGGGGATCCCACCGAGGGGCCCTGGGCCTCACCGCCTCAGCCTTGCCCTCCACTCTGGCCCTGTCCCACCACCTCCCTCCACACGACATGCTCTGCAGCTGAAACTGTACACTCCGCCTCCATGCCTCGGCTGCGAGAAGCCCCCCACACACGTCCTCGACCTCTCAGACCCTCTGGCTTCCGTTCTCCCCTGCCCGGCCGGGCCCCAGGGTCCAGCCCGTCACTGAAGCCAAGGAGAGTCAGCCAGCCTGAGCCGTGGTCCCCAAGTGGTCACACGGCTCTTTATGCCTTTCTGATAAATGGCTCTAGAGGAGTGAGCCTCAATCAGGGACAATTTTGTCTCCCAGGGGACATTCATTTCACAATGTCTAGAGACATTTTTGGTTGTCACCCCTGGGAAAGGGGGTGTTCCCGGCATCTAAACATCCTACAATGCACAGGCCTGTCCCCACAACCAAGAATTATCTGGCCCCAAATCTCAGTAGAATGTGCCTCTACGATAACCTCAAAATGCAAAAAAATTTTTAAAAAGTCACAATTGCCGTGGTGGAGAGACCCCACTCTAAAGCACATCCTTCTTTTGATACGAGGGCAAATTCCAGCCCTTCCTGATTAGCTGACTGTTAACACGCTTGCATCGTAAAAACGGATGTGTGTTCTGAAGAAGACACGTAACCGACCTCCTGGGACCCGGGTCTGCACACCTGTGCAGGGCAGGGACACGGGCCAGGTATGCACCATCTACCTGGCGAAACGGTCAGAAGGCAAAGAGGAAGCCAGCCTCTAGGAGGAAACGGCGACCAGCCACGCTGTCTCTGCTGTCCCAGGAACCAGATCCTGTGTAAACCGTCCCCAAGGCCAGAGTGAGCTCTTCCTGCTCCCTGTGCTGGCAGTGCCACCGACTACCAACGCAGAGCAGGACGGACCCCCCCAGGCTCCAGGCCCTAGCTGCAAGGGATGCTGGGAGGGTAAACCTCTGCACTTGCAGCTTCCTCGTGGGTGGCGGACTCTGCCACCCACCAAGTCTCAGAAGAAGGAAAATCTCCCAAATACAGAAAGAGCAGGGCGGGAGGGGGCCTAGAGGAATGACAGTCGGACAGAAGGGCTCTGGGTCCTCGAGAAAGAAAAAACACACAGACGAGAGGGGAGAAAAAGGCCCAAGTGTCACTTATATTTTTCGTATGTTTTAAATGTTTCATATCAAAACTAAAGGCTCCTATTTGGGTACCAAAACAGACTTCACAGTCTGTCCTTGAACTATGCAAAAGGCAGAGGTCACGGCATCTGGCTCTGATTTTAGCAGCCACCGGGTCTTTTGGAAACCGGTTATAGAGAAAGACATTTCTAATTCTCACCTGGGTTGCTTGCAGGTGAAATTGGATACCAGGTGCCAGGGGGCTTGGCTGGAACGAACTATAGAGGAGTGTTTACAAATAGATAGTGAGAAGGAAGTGTACGGCCAACGGCGTGCACGTCCTCCAAACTCTACCGCGAAAGTGGAAACAGCGAAGAAGTAATTAACACCGAAGATAAAGATCCATTTGAAAATACAGGACTATTTATGGCTCGCACACCCCCAGACATCTGTGGGTGGAGGCGTGGACAGACACACGTCCGCGGCCACACACACAGCAGTCCGAGGACACGTGAGAAGCAAAAGATTTATAAGAATGAGACTCGATAAATGATTCTGAACTCTAAAAAAAAATAATCCCAAGGTCTTTGATCTCGAATCTGACCTACGATAAAGGCTGACTCACTGCTAGAGTTGTTCTGCACAAATAAAATTTTAAGTTTAAACCTTTGTAATGTGTGGTCGCTACGTTTTTTTGTTTGTTTGTTTGAGCCAGCAGCCATGTGTCTGGTCCGCTCCGCTGGGTCCACTCCTATTTGTAAATCTCTCCTCATACAGGCAGGACTTAAAGTGCATTCAGGAAGTAATTCATACTTGAAAAATATGAATCATGGAAAAAGGCAAAATGAGCTAAAATTACTCAGGGCAAGACTCTAAGGTGGATGGAGGGTGAACTGAGGTCGCCCGATATACAAATAAATTTAGGTGAGCCTCAAAGAGGTTCTGAAAGGCTGGTTTTTACTTCTACTGGGAAAAAGTTTTTAAATAGGCCTAAATTACAAATGAAGGGGATAGGGGACGAGCACCACAGTAATAAGGACAGTTAAAGACTGGAACGAGAACAGAGCAAAACTATGAAACTTTATTCTCTGGGGGTTTTAAAAATAGAGAATCAAAATATCTAAGATTTAACCTCAGAAAGAATGCTCAGGACCTTCATGGGGAACTACGTTAAATTCTACTAAAAGCTCCAAAAGAAGACCTAAATAAACGAAAACATATAGACGTTCAGGGAACGGGTGACTTAACGTGGCAGTGACGTCACATGTTCAAAAACGTCCTCTGTAAAGTCAATGCAGTTCCAGTCAAAACTCCATCGGGATGTTCGAGAAGCTCGAACGTATCCTAAAATTTACATGATTAGGCACATTTTTAAGAGGAAGAACAAGGGAGAGAATTCACTCGACGAGACGCATCGTATTAGACGCGGCAAGGGAATGGCACGGGAGCACAGAGAGACCAAGCATCGTGATGGACACGTGACAAAGGACACGTGACAAAGGACACGTGACAAAGGACGCGGGCCAAATCGGTGGGGGAAAGGAGACGCTGTTTATAGACGGGACCAAATAAAACCGGATCCCTGTTGCATTCCTGCACAGAGGCAGACAGACTCCAGAGAGATTAAAACCTTCGATGCGCAAGATGGAACTATAAAACGGAGACGCTGAGAGGAAGACGGAAGAGCACACGTGGGAGGAAGTGAGATCTGGGAAACAGCATCCAGAGGGAGACAACGACTTGACGAAGCATTTCTGTTGTGTACAGAGCATCACTGACAACGGGCCATGCCCTCCCTGCCCGCTAGTCACTTAGTAGCCGTCCCGGTTCTCCACCGACCCACTGCGGGGAGTACCCCCAGCTAACCTTGACCCTTCATGCTTTCTAGATATAAGAAGGCCAGGGAACAACTGTCCCCTCGCTTGCCCTCCTGGTCCCATCTCTGGGGTCTGTGGATCCTCTGCCTCTGATTTGAGTAGAAGAGTCTGGGCTCTGAGTCATTCTGCCCGGCGCTGGATTTGTGCTCCCCACTCACCGACCAGGTGACTTCCGGCGTGTGTACTGACACTCTTTCAAGATAAGCTTCCTTACTGTGTAAGGTGGGGACGCTTTACCAACCTCACTGGGAGGGTGTGAGGATCAAGTTAGTGAATGACTGTCCAAGTCTTAGCAACAAACAGCACTTAGGACGAAGTAAACAGTCCATAAATGTACAGCTGACTGCATCACACGGGCAGGTACCACAGAATGACTGGCAGGAGCGGGACACACCTGCTAACAGGGGAGCCCATGGCCGGGGTGCTTAACAGCACAAGCCAGGAGAAGTCGGGCTTCGGCTGGCTTCACGTGGGTCCCTCTGAATCTCTCCCGGCCACCACTATTCTAAAGGGCCCTGCATTCTAAAGGGCAGACCAATGCCACGGGTCACCATGACTTGTGGCCGAGGGCAAGCAAAGAACCAGGCGAAGTGGGGCTGCGGCCGTGGTGGGGGCGGGTGGAAGGTTCCAGGAGAAAAGCAAGGACGGGCAGGCTGGAAGGAGAGCAATCCCAGCCCCTCCCTCAGAGCTGGTCCACGCGCACCGTGGCCCAGCGAGAATGCCGCCCCGCTGGCCGGGCAGACCGTCTTGTCACTCGGGGACGCCGATGCAGCCTCTAAACAGGCACCTGAAGAGCATCACCTCTCCAGGGAAAGCCCACAGGAGCGGGGACCTTACACACAGCCAGCCGAGAAGCAAATGCCAGGGCAATGTTTCTGACACCATCTTGCTACTAAATGGTTGAATTTACTCCCCAAAATTCACGTGTGGAGTCCTAGCCCCCAGGCCCTCAGAATGTGAGTGTATTTGGAGACGGGGTCCTTCACGAGGTGATTGAGGTAAAGGGGGCCATCAGCGTGGCCCCAGGCCTCTGTGACTGGTGTCCCTGGAAGGAGAGGGAATTTGGACGTAGACAAACACAGAGGGAAGACTGCGCAAGGACACGGGGAGGAGACAGCCATCTGCAAGCCAAGGACGGAGGCCACAGAAGGAGCCGACTCTGACACCTGGATTTGGGATGTCTAGACTCCAGAAGCGTAAGAGATAAAGGGTCTGTTGTTTAGGCCACCCCGTCTGCGGTGCTGTGTCACAGCCGCCCAAGGACAAATGCACCCCTCACCTACTGCAATGACACCTTCCTTCCTGGAATGAAGGCTTCCGGTAGACATAGCGATCATTTTCTCTCTCCGTGGAAAAAGCTTCAGGGTTGGAAGGGACTTTTGTGATTGATTTAGAAGAAATGTATACATATAACTATAGCACCTTTGCCAATGCAATCAACCAATAAGAAAATATCGCAGCTCTTGTGATGAACACGAACCCTGTATTTGAGCTCGGGGTTGCCAGGGGTCATGCGGTCTTAGCTGTCACTCATCGTCCAGTTTACTTCTAACACCTCGCTTCGGGAGATCAACGATGTGCTTCCCCAGGGTCAGCTGTGTCTGTCCCTAGGCTTGTGTGTGCCAGCTGAACCTATCACTCTGGTCTCCTACAATGTGACATCGATTGATGGAAGAGGAGTGAGCAGGAGGAGAAGTTGTTAACTAAGAAAACTAAGATGAATGCTTAGAAAGCTTCCGTAAAAGCAAGTTGTGTAAAGAACCTGCTTTCAAAATAGGTGTGGGCCAGACACCTGTAAAGTCCAAAGTTTACAGGATCCTGAGCTCCACTGGCTTTACAAACATCCTTGCTCTACTCTGAAGAAACATAGACACACACACACACACACACACACACACACACACACACACACACACGTGATGTCATTTATATATCAGCCTGCCTATGAAAGATCATGACCTAGGGAATGCAAAACAAATAGGTTGAGAGAACACCTCGTCTGGTAGGCAGGCTGGTGTGATGAATAAAATACAAATAAGTGGCAAAGCACTGATGAACTCAGGGTAGCTTTTCATCATCAGACTCTAAAGTCTCATTGCGTGGAGTATAACCTAAGCTCCACCACGTAAAAACTGTGTGAACTGGGGAAAATGACTCCGCTTCCCTGAGCCGTCTGTCCTCTGTCTGTAAAAGGGGGTGAACGCTGCTACCCACAAGTCCAGCTGCTCAGCTCTGGGCCGCGGCCACAGTTAAGTGTCAATGTTAGTGATCATTCTCTTCGTTCCTTGTGTGATTACCTCGTGGACGCCCCCATTGCGTGGGGGAGGGACATACAGGACTTTGCTGCTCAAAATGAGTCCTTGAACCAAAACGTCCAGGGGCCACTTTGTAAAGAAATGACTAGTAAAGTGGCATAGTGACCCGAAGCTGCAGAGGCCACCCTCCAAGGGAAGACGGGGCCCCGGTCTCCTGGCAGACGAGCCCAAGGCCTAATGCCAGTCTTCGGTACTCTGAGACCATTGAAATCTTTACTTTTCCCTTATTCTAGAAAAGGGATAGTGCACAAAAAATTTAGGTCAGACCAAATTTGCTTATTGAACATACATTCTTCACTCAGTTGCGTTCACCCAATTGGAAAAAAAGGAAGGAAAGGAGAAAGGAAAAAGAGGAAGGGAGGGAGGAAGGAAGGAAGGAAGGAAGGAAGGAAGGAAGGAAGGAAGGAAGGAAGGAAGGAAGGAAGGAAGGAAGAAAGAAAGAAAGGAAATATATTCTTGAGAGTTTTTTTTAGTAGAGTATTGATTGAATCAGTATTTTAAAAAACGATCCATCCGAGACCTCCCACTTTAAAAGACACCACGCTTTTAGCCCAGGCCCAGAGAGACGAAGGACTGATTTCAGCCTCCAGCACACAGGATCTAGCTCCCCAGAACGTGACAGAACCACACCCCAGCCGCACACGACCTCGCCCGTGGCTGCGGGAACGGCGCTCTCCCGGCCCAGCGAGGCGCTGCGTTTCAGGAGTTCCCAGCGGCCTCTGGAGAGAACAATCGCAGGCCCAGCTGAATGGCTTAATCAGGTAATGACTGAACCGAAATAGCATTTACAGGAAACAAGGCCTGGATGGGAAACAAACAACGAAGCCACAGCAGAGCGTAAGGGACCTGCCCTCGGTGGAGAAAACCCCGGGTTTCTCTATCCCAGAGTTCGGTAGAAGGATTCGGGGCTTCTCTTTACGACGAAACGTCCACTCTGAGCACGTGTCCCCAGGAGTCCCGCCCCCTGGCATCCAGCTGTTGGGCAGCTGTCAATCAAAGCCTCACACTGAACACTGCCGTCCAGGCTGGGCCCCTGTGCGGTCACGAGGAGCAGGGGCGGGCAGCCTCTGAGGTCCCTGGACATCTGTGAGGTCGACGAGCCTGTGGGGCGGGGGCGGGGCATTTTCAGAGGCATCCCCTGGGTGCTCTGGTGCTAAGCAAAGTCACGGGCGTGGGACTTCCTTCCGCTCGGCTGTACCTGGCCGCACACGGGCCACGCACATCGGATTTTAGCAAAGCGCATCATGTTATCTGCTCCTGGCAGAGATTTTGATTGGCAGGGGTTGTTATCGAAGAATTCTAGGATCACATCTGTTGTAAGGTAGGGTAATCTCGAAATAAAAATGACACTCCCCTCGCTGCGGTTCTCTCCTGGGAGCCCGATGTGTCCCCATCTCTGAACATTTCGGTTACGAGCCGGGGCGGCGGGCCCGCCTGGCCCCCCCGCTATAGGAAACTGACTTCTGATTTGTCATTTGCGGGAGGATAGGGGGGTGGGTGCTGACTTTCACCCCGATGGCCACCACACCGCTCGGACCCCAACCACCTGACGAGGGCCTGTCCCCTGAGCCTTCCCCCATGCTGAGACCACGCGCTTCCGGAACCAGCGGGCCGGCGACCGATCCCTGTGGGTCAGCTGTCTCCTGATCGAAATCGTTAACCAAGGCCTCCCCGAGATGCCCCCGCTCCTCAGGTGACTGACACTGCAGAGCAGGCTGCAGAGAGGACAGACCCTCGGGCGCAGAGAGGACAGGCCCCCAGGTGCAGAGAGGACAGACCCCCGGGCGCAGAGAGGACAGACCCTCGGGCGCAGAGAGGACAGACCCTCGGGCGCAGAGAGGACAGACCCTCGGGCGCAGAGAGGACAGGCCCCCGGGCCCTCCTCCATCCACCACGGGCCGAGATCCCACACCCGCCCAGAGCAACGCAACACCAGGGACAGGGCGGTCGGGAGGCTGCGTCCTGCCCACACAGTGCCGAGGCAGGGGACTCACCCCGGGGTTTCTTAAATGCCCCCAAGCCTGTCTTCTAGAAGCCACCCGGTTAATCCCCACAATCTCCAAAACGCTGGCAAGGCTTTGCAGTGCTAATCTCTCAAAGATCCCTCATCTCCACGCACTCCCCATCTCTCCAGCCACTGTCACTTCCAGCTGGACAACAGCCTCTCTACTCAACTTCCAGGGCCCACTCCTGGAGGGATGGGGGTCCCTGGCAGCCAGGATGACCTGGCCACGTCACTCATCCACCGGTTTCCAAGCCTCTGTGGCTTCCTTCTGCTCTTAAAACAAAAGCCTTGGAGGCCCCACCCACCAGGTGCTACCTGTCTCTGCAACCCCAGCCACCTGCCTCTCCCAGGACCTGGCTTTCGGTTTGGAGCAAGCGGCCTCAGGGCCTTTGCACGTGCTGGTTCTGCCCGTGGAGCACTCTTATCCCCAGCTTTCTCCAGGCCTGGCTCCTTCTCATCCATCAGCTCTCAGGTGAGGCTTTCCTTGACCCCCACCTGCCTGGACAGGCTTCTCCTCAGCTCACCTCCATCCTCCTCAGCATCGGCCGCTGTCTGTAATTCTTCACCCACGTATAGACCCGTTCGTCTCTCCACCTCACATGGAAGCTCCATGAGAGCAGGGACTGTGACTTGCTCTCCACTTTCCTGCCGGAGCTGACACAGAACCCGGTACCTAGTGAGAGCTCAAAACACATCTGCCGGACGAATGAGCAAATCATAAAGGAAGGACTAGCCCCGGGGGAAACCGGTCGCATCTGTCCTCCAAAGCCAGCTCCCACGTGGGCCCAGCTTTCCCGAAAGACAAAAGGGAACACCCTTCCCCTGGGTGCAATAAGCCGCACGCCGTGCCCACGGCAGGACCGGCCGCCACCCGCACGGCCTTCGCCTGTCGACCCGCGGCTGTCCACGGCAGACCCCCTTCCCCTCCGGAAACGACCCAGAGCTCCTTGGCTCAGAACCCCAGAGCTCCACCCTGGAGCTGAGCCGAGGTCACAGCTGAGCCAAGGTCGCGGGTGCACGGAGGGGCCCCGACGCCCTCCGCGTCGGTCCACCTCTGGCCATCGGCCTGGTCCTTCCGAGGGACAAAAACAGGAAGGCAGCAGAGGCCTCCGGGGTCTTGCCACAGTCCCGAGGGAGCGGGCGAAGCCTGGCCCGTCCAAGCCCCGAGATGGGGAGGAAACGGCAGGTGGGCCAGGGGTCGGCCGAAGGACGCGGAGTCTGGGAGGAGACACCCCCACTCCCTGAGCTGGAAGGAGGCAGACGCCTGCCTTCGGATCCTGACTCCCACGTTTACTCTTCCGAAGGCCACGCGGGTGTTCGTTAGTCTCTCTGAGCCTCCGTTTCCACAGCTGCGAGAACAGAGTTCACCGTTTTTACTTTAAGGGGACTGCGGGGCACTTTGTCCCCAAATGCTATGTCTCCACCCACCCTTCAGTCTCCCAGGATGCACCCCAGATTCATACGGGGAAAACGGCCAGATAGCGATCAAATCCAGTGGCTTCCCCTCCAAAATCTGGGTTTCCCAGGCTGTTCCAAGGGCGAGCCACACAAGCTGACTTGCATTTGCTTAGCTCTGTTGAATAACGAGGCCAGGCTGACTCCTGAATGTAGCCTGCGCATGTCCACGGCAGCCACTCAAATCAACGTGCATTTTTTCAATGAATGCATCAAGACAAGTCGTGTCTACATCGATCTTGCTAATCAAATCTGATATACTTAAATCCTTTTTGTCACCATCGGCGTGGGTCGCCGGGCACTAATTCGCCTTGTCTTTGACACTTCAGACAGACACACGGCAAGAAAACAGATTTAGACCGTGGTACGGTTCCAGACGGACACTCGCCTTCCCTTCTGATGGAGGCCGTGGAGAAACTGCGTCATGGAATCTGAAACCTCCTTCCTTCTTTTGGAGATGATCTGTCAGTTCCCTAGGGCTTAGATTTTCAGAAACCAAAGGGGCTTTTCAAAAGAGCACAACTCCTCGGCAAAACAAGACAACACAAAACAAAACAAAACAGACAAAATGGACCCCCACGGAAACGAAAATTAAAGTCTTCATTCCATAGATTGGCTATCACTCAATTTTGCGAGGATGTTCGCAGAAGCGTTTCTTGTTTAGTCTTGCTCCATGATATCGAACAAGGAAAAACACTGCCTAAGACTGAGATTGGGCAAAGGAGTCTGAGGAAACCTGTCTGTCACACCATCCCTGGTGATGGTGTGACTATCCAGTTCTCTGCCGCCCTACCTCAGCCTTTGCCTGCAAAACATGGCATCTGGTAGCTCACACTTGCTAGTCCACCAACACAGCAGCATCTCAGGGCAAGAAAGGACTCTAGCCCTCGAGAGCCCCACACAGATGCCTTTCCTCTAAGAAAACACACCTGCTAAAGCAAATCCACAAAAAGAGCAAACAGAGTTGGCTATTCCCTTTGCAAAAGAAGGTTTCTTTTTTCTCCTCCCCCCACCCCCATTAACTACATTTAACAGATGGGAAAACTGAGACTTGGAGAGGTTAAGGAATTTCACTAATTTAATACAGAGTAGGCAGAGCCAAGAGTTTTCCTAAGAAGACCGCTCTCATGGATTTAAGAAAACGGGACTAACACACAACCCGGCACGCGCCCTTGAACGGGCAGAGTGTGGGATGCCTGCGCAAGAGGCGGGAGAAAGACGACACGCTCACAAAACACAGCAGGCACACCAAGAACACAGAAGGTCCGGGTCCTCGTCCCAGGTGAGTCACCAACACGCTGTGGGACGGAGCCAAGTCACTGGACTTCTTGGCTTTTAGTTCCGTCACCCGGAGATGGAGAATCATTAATAAGGACGAGGCTCGCCGACTTCCTGGAGATACTGGGGGAATCGAATGAACGTGGACGCTGTTGGAAAACACGAAGGCTTACCCAGAAGTCGGGTAACTCTTGTGCACACACATATGGAAAGGAGCCACCCGGAAAATTACCTGCTTCCATTCTTGCTCAAACGAAATGTATTTCCTCTTACTAACACGGGGATCGGCTGGAATGCAGGAGAGTTTGGTGAATCAGGGTGAACTCACAGCTCTTGCGGAAGGTGCGTGGCTGTTGTGAGGACACGGGATCCGCTCTGTCACAGCCAGCCCACCTTTTGGTGACCTAGGACAGTCACACAGGCCCTAAGCCTATTACTTCATGTTTACCAAACACTAACCAAGTGCTAAGAGTCCCCAGGACACCGAACGAATTGTGAACAGACAAAGGGAGGAACCAGCAACCCACAGCACAGCAGAAGTGGCCAAGTGTGAGAAATGTGATGGGGATATAGGCCACTTCCCCGGTGACTTCCAGGTGCCCCCTGGACACCCTACCGGGCTTGGACAAGCTCGTCTGGCATCTCGCCCGAGGACAGCTGTTAAACGTCTTGAACAAATCATCCTTCCAGGAAATCCACAGATTCCAGGATCAAGCCGAACTTCACGCTGGACGAGAGTCGCTAGCTCTCCTCCGTGTCCCGGGCTGCCCCCGGCCCGCGCTGCAGGGGGGCCCACTTGGGGACCGGCTCTCCTCTGCTCTCACTCCCTCTTCCTACCCTTCACATGCATCTGTTCTAGAAGCCGAATAAGCCCCCTAACCTGACGAGAAAGAACATCATATGGATGAATAACTACAGGGCTGATCGGAACAATCAAAAAACAAACAAACCAACAAAACACACACAGGACCTAGAAAGCTCTGGATGGATTCGCCGACCTTGTCACAAAAGCCAGTATCGGGGACGGCGCTTTACAGAGCAGCCCACGGGACAGCTGACTGCCTGACACGAAGCACAATGGGGCTCAGACTTCAGTGTGCATCAGACAGACCCACCCGGAGGGCGTGAGAAAACGCAGGAGCCCAGCGCTTCCGAGTCAGCTGCTGATGCCAGGGCCGGTCCAGAGACCGTAACTGACAAATGGCTGTCACAGTAAATGGGCAAGGGCTGCCCAGTCTGTCATTCTCGCTGGGCGACTTCAGATCCCGATCCACGCTGCCAAACTGAGTCTTAAGGACACTCACGATGGGAATGAGACGGCCGTTCCTCCCCCCGCCCCCGCTCTCCCAGACAGGCACCCCGCGCCGCTAAGGATGAACAGAACAATTTTCAAGCCATTCCTGATCAATCTCTCCCAAGGCTGGGTCCGGTTCTCACCTGTGTGCAAGATGATTTGATGAAAGAGTGAGTTACGATGCGACACGGGGGGGGGGGCGCGCAGCACGCGGGAGCAACGCTCGGGGGCCCCCCAGGTCCGGTTCCCTGAGCTGAGGCACTGTCCCTCGATGACAGTGTGCCACTGAGACAGTGCCAGAGAAACACCGTGACCTGCTTTTCTCCTCACCCATTTGTCTTGAATCTCTCCTGTGTGAACTGTGATTCCCAGCCCCCTCCCCAGCTCCCCAAACTGCTGCCCCACCAGCGTCACCAACAGCCCAGTACAGAGGAAAGCAGCAAGTGGCCACAGCATGTCACACCTCCGCCGGGGGTGGGGTGCCACATCCCTCTATAATATCAGGCTCAGAGCATTTCTGACCTGGAAGGGACCATTAAAAATATCTCTTTCCTTCCCAGTGCTGATCACATTACACAATGCACTGTTTTCCTAACAGCGGGAGTTACTGGTACAATAATATCGCTTTGTTTTATGGGGGGGTTAGCGGAAGTTCCTGCAGAGAGCAGCGTTGTGAATAATGTAAACACTGCTTAGAGCTCATCCTCTCAGTCTCTCCTCTTGCAGGTCTAACGGGAAACGCTGGCCAAGCTTCGCCACACGTCGGCTTGACCTCTTCCGACCATGGCACAGAAGAGGTTACCTACATTGGGAGCTGCCATTGTGGGCCTGAAAACCGACTTCAGGCTAAATAAGGGAAAAGAATGAAGAGTGATTCATTCACAGCATTTTGGTAAATATACAGTGTTTGTGTTTGGAAATACTTGATCTTAAAGACGATTTTGTGCACACAGACATATTTGGTGAAACAAATGTAACCTTTCCTCTCATTAATAAAAATTCTACTAGCTCTTTCTCACATGCAAAACTGTGCAATAGTTCCCAGGCGCTGAGGGCCTGATGTGATGTAAACCCATAAAGCCTAACATTCTCTGAAGTAGCGACACTGACACCGTCTCTACCCACCCCCCAGATCACGAATTGATCTCAGATATATATACCATGCTCAAGATACGTGCCCGAACAGCTGCATTCTGAAAACTCTGGGACAGGAGAGCCCAGGTGCAGGTGACAATATTGGCTGGGGCCTGGAGAACACAGATTAAACACTCTTGCCTTTGCCCTACTCCCCAGAAGGTCCACTCATTTGCATGAGCAGATAAGGCCGTGCCAGCGCTGCCTTCACACCCGACACCCGTGGTGGCGCCTGTCCTCACCTGTTTTCCAGAAGCGTCATGCACACCACCTCTCGCACCCCGGGGTTGTTGGCCTTCTCCACGGAACAGCCCTGCAAGTTCCAGGTGGCCAGCCTCAGCACCGGCCGCCCATCCCGCGTGCCTCCAAAAGCCTCCACCGAAGGTCGAGTGGAGATAATCTGCGTGGGCCCCCCGGGGGGCAGGTCCAGATCCTCACTCTGCAGGCTCAGGGAGGTGGGGCTGGGGTGGGGTTTGGCGGTGAAGGTCAGGCCCCCGTTGGTGTGCGTAGACGGAGGCCTGGACCTCTCGGCAAACACCTGGTGCCGTATCCGGTCCAGGAAGGCGGCATTGATCCCGCCCATCCTCACCAGGTCCTCGACGCTGCGAAAGGGCCCGTGCTCGCGGCGGTAGTCCACGATGCTGACAGCCATCTTCTCCGTGAGGCCGCGGACGCTCATGAGCTGAGCGGGGGTGGCCGTGTTGATGTTGACGCGCGGAGTGAGGGGCACGGCGGTGGCCAGGTGGTGAGGCTGCTGCTCCGCCAGCAGGTCCCGCCTCACGGAGCTGGGAGAGTGCTGCGCCGAGTTGCCCTTGCTGCTCACGCAGATCTCGAACTTGACCTGCTCCAGCTTGGTAGCACCCACGCCGCTGACAAGTGCCAGGTCCTCCACCTTCTTGAAGCCACCGATGTACTCGCGGTACTCCACGATGCTGCGCGCCACTGCACGCGTCACCCCGGGCAGGGTCATCAGCTCCTCCTCCGTGGCAGTGTTGATGTTCAGCCGCTCCTGATTCACCAGGATGTTGCTGAAGTTGCAAGCCGCACTGAATTTGCGACTATGGGACAGGTCCGAGGGGTCCCGGGGGATAGAGCGGTGACAGCCCAGGGTGCTCCCCATGACCTGCCAGGATCAGGGGCTCAGGAAGGCCTCACCCCCGCAGACAGAACTCTTTTTGGCTCGGGAGGAAGTCCAGTAGACCTCACAGGTGCAAACGAAGGCAAGGGGCCGGATTCAGGGGCTGACCGGTTGGTTACCTAGCACACGCAATCTCCACGCCCAGAGCGTCCAACAGTACCTTCCACCTGGCCACCTGGAAAACAAATTAATAAACCACACACATCCATTGAGTCAGTTAATCAGTTTGCATGAGCACTCCCTACCTAGAGCAGGAGTCCGTAAGCAGGAGTCCCCGGCTGCTGGCTGTCCGTGAACCCCCAAACGCACGAGCCTAGCGCATGTGGATTTCTCTTCCCCGAGAGGTCCGGGCTTATCACATCGGCGTCCAAAAAGGCGCTAAGCCGCTGCTCTTGGAAGGAGACCTCCCCCCATCGGCCCCCACCTCCCGTTCCTGCCGGAATTCCGTCCTCACCAGTGCGGACGCGGAGGCGTTTATGGACACCCCCCCCCCCGCACCACCAGGCCCGCGCCGTTCCCCGCGCCCCACCTCTCGGCCGCTCCCCGGGGGCGCCCTCCTTCCACCTGCGGCTCGCAAGTCGGAGCCCAGCCCCGGACAGCGCGGGGCCCCTGCCTCCGGCTCCGGTGCCCGCGCGGGTGCGGGTCAGGGGCCCGGCCACCGGGTCGCTCCCACGCCGCCGTGGGCCGCGCGTCCCGGCTCCTTCTGCGGGGGAAACTCTCCGAGTCGTGCCTCCAGCGCCGGCAGGAGCCGCGGGGCTGCAGGGCGGCGGCGGCGGCGGCGAGATCCGACCGCCGCAGCCGCACCAAGTCTGGCGGCTTCGCTAGGACTTGCGGCGTCGCGGCAGCTGCGTGGATCCAGGCAAAAAGTCCCGCGCTCGACTCGGACCCAGGATCCGCCGGAACCGCATCCAGTGCCCAGCTCCCGCGCCGCGGCTCCCGCTCGCAGTCGGTGTCAGAAGCCGGAGTCCCGGCCCCGCCGCCCGCGCCTCCGCCTGCACCACGGCCACGCCTCCTCCCGCCCGGCAGCTCCTCCCCGCGGCCTGGAGGGCGCGCGGGGGCGGGGCCGAGGGCGCGGGGGCGGGGCCGAGGGCGCGCGGGGCGGGGCCGGAGCGCCGGGCGGGGGCGGGGCCGCGCGTAACCCGGGAGCGCGGCGGCGGGGCGTGGAATGGGAGGGGCGGGGCCTGAACGCGGGGGCGGAGCTCTCTAGACCGGGGGCGGGGCCAACTGCGTGTCCCTGGGGACGGAGCTCCGGCGCACCAGAGCGCGGAGGCGGGGCTCTAAGTGCGGGGGCGGAGCCCTCTAGACCCGGGCGAGGCAGGGGGCGGAGCTGTGCTGCTGGGGGCGGGTCCAAGCGCGAGTCGGGGATGGAATCCGGGAGCGCGGGGGCGGGGCCATAAAGTAGAAGAGGAGGAGTTCTACGCTCAGGGGGCGGGGATGGGGCGGGACCTTGCTCTGTGTGGGCGGGCCCGAGCGCGTATTGGTGGGGATGGAGCCCGGGAGTGCGGAGGCGGGACTTAGAGACTGAGGGGGCGGGGCCGACGCCGAGGCGGCAGTGGCAGGTCGTAGGTGCGCTGTCCCTGTGTCTGCTGATCCTGAGCCAGCGCTGCTACCTGGGATCGAGGGCTGGATGTGCCTGTTGGAAGCTTTTTAGTCTCCCCTGAGGCGAGACCTGCCCCGCTACTTGGGCCGAGCCCCGCAAAGGAGAAGGGCGGACACTACCCCGCCGCCAGCCGAGTTTAGTTGTTTGGGTGGGCCTGGGGCCAGGCCAGGGCGGTCCTCTGCTAGTAGGCGCCCCTGTGAGTCAGGGGCCTTGCTCAGTTCTGCAGTCCTAGCTGTCAGAGAATGTTCGAGAGGGGCTTCAATGGGATCTTTTTAACTTCTGCCCTCACTTTTGGCCTCTTTTCATCCACTAGAGTATTACCTTTGCAATGCTCACGCAGAAATGTCTTCAAACAACACAAGTAACTCATTGTGCTGCTGAGAGAGAGCACACGCGCCATGCACTAGAGATGTGTTCACACGAGTCACTGACAGGGTTGCTCGTTTGCATATTTAGCGCTCCAAGGAACTATGACTATGTTTCTTTAAGGATTAAATCTAGTCATTAAGAAGGAAGGAAATGCTAGTTGGAAAGGGAGGCTGCTTCTTAAAATTCAGAAGCTTTTGGATCATACCACTACACTAAATGACAATTTAGTTAAAGATTACGGAGCTTGCAGCATTAGCGTGGATACATAAAGGTAGAGCATTTGAGTAAACAAACCATGTGGTGATAACCGTTGCATACTTTAACCCTGGGTATTTAGTGTTCTCTGAAGTTTCAGCCCCAACCAAGTACCAGGGCTAGGTCAGCAAAAAAAACTAACTCGCAGGGAAGGTAGGAGGTACTTCAGATGTGAAATGAGAGGCAGCCATGGCTTGGCAAAATGCTTTTGCCTTTCTGAGGCCCAGTCCTCTACTGCCCATACTAGGCAGGACTCTTAATGGCAAGTGACAGGAATCCAAGTCTAGCTAGCTCAAACAAAAAAGGGGAATTTCTGGATTCTTGTGTGAGAAAGCTAAGGGGTTCATCTTACCTTAAGCATGGCTGCATCCATCTCAAATGATGTTTATTTTAGGGAGGGAAAGGTGACCCAGGGTGGAGAGGGGGACATTGATAGGGAGCAAAGGGGCCTAAGAAGTTGAGTCTGGACCTACCAGAAACCCAGCACCGTGAATGCTCCCCAGTTAGGGTTGGGGCTCCAGGGGTGGGTGCACCAGGAGTGAGAATGTGCTGTCACTGTTCTAGGCTTATAAACACTGAAGTGGTTGCCTCACAGAAATATTTGTCATAAAGATGTGACCTTCAGACCTTGTTTTCTCAGCAAGAAAAAGCAATGCCACAGCTCCAAATGTAAGCCCGTTTACAATTTGTTGACATCTGTCCCTCTCTTAGGAAGGTCTCACTAGGCTTTGCACTGTCCTCAAGGAAGGTGTTTTCATTTTTGTTTTTGTTTTCAGTTGGGTCACACGAGAATTTTGAAACATCCAGGGCCCTCCTTTTGTAAAGTAGTAGAGGAGTGCCTTGTGACAGCTGTTGCAATAAAGCAGGGCGGGTTTTTAAAACTATTCTATTTGAACACAGTAAATGGTGTTTATTTATACAGAACCATTTTCCCTCCCCCACAAACACAAGAGACTAGATGGAGAGGAGAAAAAGGGTTAGAAGCGCCTCGGGGACAATAGTCCAGTCTCTGAAGGCCACCGTCTGGGGCCAGGGGCCTCTCTGGGCTCCCAGGGGGCCCCATGGCAGTCCTTAAGCTCAGCAGTTATCTTGGAGACTATGCTCTTGAAGGTCATGGCCAAGCGGGATATCCTCTTATCTGCACCCTGTGAACAAAGGCCGAACAGGTCGCACACCCCCCACCCTCCGCTGCAGGCCGTGCTAGCACTGGCGACGGCACAGCATCCCTGGCCCCATCCCCCGACGACCGTCTGTGTCCCGCGCCTGGCCCGTGTCCCGCCATCTCGCTGGCTCCATGGAGCTCCTGGCCTCCTGACCATCACGACCTCCTGACGTGTCTTCTCGTTTATATCCCTGGCCTGAGGTTTTCCCAGTGGCTCCCGACAGATCCTGGCTGCGGCCAGAGGGAGAGGCTGGGGTAACACCATCAGGCAAACCCTGGCCATCAGGCACCTTAGCTGTCCCGTGTGTGAGTTTCCTTTGGAAGGTGCGTCCTGGGGGAAGTGGTTTCCACCTGGGGATCCACAGGGCCATGCTGAGGGCCATGCTGGGTGGTCTTCCTCTCCAGGCCAGGCAGGGGACTGGCAGGCAGTCTGGCTGTGCTGTGACCGCTGATTTTCCGTGCTGCAGCTCTGACTGTTCTTGGAGTAGGAATTAAAGGCAAAAATGGTGGATTCACTGAAACGCAGCTGCGTTGGGTCGGCAGAGGCCCTGTGCTGTACCTTGCAGGATGGGTGAGGACAACAGCTAATGGTAGGATCGGCCAAAAGAGAGTCTTCAGAGTGATGGTGTAGTCCCTCAGGTCGGGTATCCTGTCGGCCAGCACATAGGTGAACGTCACCTCCTCATACTTCTGGCCCCTGGATGAGTCCTGGATCCCTCTGCATGCGTAGCTCACGGACACCGTGAACTCAGGATGCCCAGGGTCCATGGAGTCAGAGAGGACTGATCTACAGAAGGCATTACTTAGTTCCTCCCCATGGCCCACGTTGGCCCATGGATCCTTGATGGTTTCCTCTAAAAGGCCTCCCTTGATAGAATTGAGGATGAGGAATTTCTTGAGCAGGTTTTGCATGGACATGTAGAAGGGAATACTGACTAGTGTATACTCTGCTCCTGTAATAAAAGAAAAAGAAATCAGAAAAAGAAAAAAAAAGAATGAAAAAAAGAACAATGAGAAAATGTTAAAAGAATAAAGAGGGAGAAAAAAGGGAGAAAAATGAGAAAAAGCAAGAATAAAAATAAAAAGAAGAAAAAGAAGAAAAAAGAAAATAAAGGGGAACGTGAGAAAGAAAAAATTTTTAATTAGAAAACTTTAAGTGAAAGAGCAAAGAAAAATAAAAGAATGAGGAAAAGAACAAAACGAATAGATGAAAATGAGAAAAATAGTAAGCAGAATAGACAAAAAGCCCAAGAGGAAAAAACTTTGGTGAAAACCCCTAAGGCAGTTTCCTGACCCAGAGGGACCCAAACCAGGGTCAGCCAGGGACTTCCACAGGCGCTTGGAGCCTACACAACGACTCCTTATGAGGGCAGAGCAAAAATGGACTCATCAACGCTAAGAATAATTCACAGCAATTTTTCTCACTTTTTGTCTAAAGAATCCTTTACTGTTCCCAAAAAAGGAGCTTTTGTTTAGCTTATGTGGCTGTAAAGGGTTCCTGGACCCAGTTCCAACACAGAAGGGGCGGTCTCCCACACCAACAGATAATTCTCAGACAACCAGCAAGGTGTCCAAGAGCTCAGCTCAGCTCTGACACGATCTATTGGGAGAGAGAATCAGATTTCACAGGTTAAGGGGTCAGCCCTGCAAGGGAGGACTGCCCCTTTCCCCCCCCAACCCTCCACACACACACACACACACACACACACTTCAGACACCAGTCGCAAGCCCGGGTTATCATTACCTGTGCTTCTGACCCACAGGCTACAAACCGTGGGTTCCTACGACACCCTCCTTGGGTTTGAAAAATTTGCTAGAGTGGCTCACAGAGCTCAGGAAAACCCATTTACTCACTAGATGACTCACCGATTTATTACAAAGGATCTTAAAGGGTACAAATCAGAGGCAGATGAAGAGGTGCTTAGGGCAAGGTCTCAAACCAAGGCGCTTCCGACCTCGTGCAGGGGGGCCGTCGAGATGGAACGTGGAAGTGTTCTGCTTCCCCAGCTGGAATCTCTCTGAGATTAGAGGACCAGCCAGCTGTCCTGAGTGTTTGTGGGGGCGTCCTTACATAGTCATGATGGATTATGTAATAGTTCAATAGCAATTGACCTCCGTCTCTATGCCCTCCCTGGAGTGAAGCGGGTAGGACTGAAAGTCCCAAACCTGTAATCACACGGCAGTCAGGCCCCATCCTGGGGTGGGGTCCAGAAGTCACCTTACTAACATAACAAAAGACACCTTTTTCACCCTGAACCCTTAAGAAATTCCAAGGTTTTGGGGAGCTGTGAGCCAGGAGCTGTAGATAAAGAGCAAATATCTTATAAAGCACAATATTGCCATGGTTTACAACCACCGATATTTGCCTTATTAGCAATTAAAACCATAGGATGCTTCGGTGGCCTTTATTTCTAGTTTGAAAAGTTATAATAACGTTTGACTTTAAAAAAACTCATAACGTCTACAGTTAAAATATTCAATTCTTTCCTCTTTAAACTCCGAGCAATTGGTCTCAAAAATGGTGCCACAATTTAGCTGATATCATGATACTAATTTGAATGTTTCTTCTCATAAAACAGTAGGTTTCTATCTGGTTTTGGTATTAGGGTAATGCTGGTCTCATAGAGTGACTTAATAAAGTATTCCTTCCACTTCAATCTTCCGGAAGACATTGTAGGCACTTGGTATCATTTCTTTCTTCAATGTTTGATAGAATTCACCATCTGGGCCTGGTGCTTTCTGTTTGGGAAGGTTATTCATATTTATTCAATTTCGTTAAGGTATACAGACGTATTCAATTTGTCTATTGTAGAAGTTTTTTTTTTTTCCAAAATGAAGTTTTTAAAATGAATGAATCAAGACATTTCCATGACAATACACTAAATAAAAAGGATTGTGAAAAAAATTTCCCCCTTCAGGTTTTATTTGTCTGTTTGCAGATCTGTCAGCCTATATGCCAAGGGGTCGCTGCTGATCGAGAAACCTACTTCTTCTAGCCAGACACATGCATCTTGAGGAAGGAACAACTCACGAGCCTGCATCCGTTTTGGTTTTTACTGCACGGCTTAGCATCAGGCCATGGACCACACAGAGCTCAGGTCCAGTCAGAAACAGGCTCCTCCCTTCAGAACTTCCAGGGACCCTGGAGGGCTATCTCTCCTTGCTCCGGTGGACAGGGCCATTCCCAGGAAGTGGACTGGCCCTTGTGAAGTACCAGTCTGGGTTTCTTTGCCTCGAGTTCCTCCTTTAAAGCTCCTACTCTACGGACTGATATTTGATTTCATTTCTTGGCTGACAGCTGAAGCCCTTTGTCATTTCCCTGACGTGGTAAATGCCTTTCCAATGGGCGCGTCATTACTTATGGAGCATTTGGCTGGAGATTATTGGAGCAAAGTCCCAACAGAATGAGGTGGCTTCATTTACAGTATCTACATAGAGAAGAACATTTACCAGCAGAAGCCTCGTGTTGGCCCGCCACCACCAGAATTATTATTGTTACAGAAAATAATATTCATTAATCTTTCAAAGGAATGTGATTATCACCATCACTCTTAGGAACTCGAGCTCCTGTTTGCTTTATTCATTTCCTCTTAAAAGCAACAATTCCAGTTAGTTTTAGATGTCTGCATTTTTTTTTTCACAGAATAGTCTATCCTTTCTTTTTTATTCAAGTTGAGGGCTTATGGAACATTATTCTTGGTAGAGTCCTATTTCTTTGATTTCTGGGTGCCTACCTAGAAGCGTTTTCTTAGCACAGAATACTTCGGAGGCAGAAGAAGGAGTGAGGCAACTATTCCTACTGCAGGGTGATCAGTGCCCTTGGCCCACGTACTTCTGGGGGTGGGATGAGGAGGCCACTGTGGCCAGGCCGTGGGCCAGACGGAGAGAGAGCTGCTGGCTGGAGCTGGTGGGCGGAGGGGGGAGGCGCTCATACTCATACTGACAGCAGGTAGACCTCACCTGGCCGGCCTCGCCCTTCAGCCTCGCCTGGTAGCAAGCAGATCCCCACTGTCAGGCTCAACCTCATGATACACTTTGCTAATTCTCACCTTCCCTTCCCGAACTTTCATCATTGCCACTGGTGTGCTTTCTAAATATTAGAAAAGTAAGACCTGGTAAGTCTGGTCCCTGGCTTCACAGCCCCCCACGCCCAGGATTGACCCCCTTAAGGGATAACCTCCAAAGCCTCAAAGAGCATCCCCAAAGTGTGATCCCGTGGGGGTGATTCTGATGTGGCAAGGGGGAGAGAGTCTGGGGTCCACTGTGACCACAACACAGTCTCGCATTCATTAATCTTTTTCTGCAGAGAAAACACTGAACTCAGGCTCAGAACTTTGGCAGGTGCCAGGACCTACTGGGATGTAATGATTTTCCATTTGGGAGTCTAGAGTTTCTGTCCCTCTTCTATTTGTGGCAAAAGGGACGGCTGTTCCATATCTAGTCACACAGCCCATGCCCAGAGGGAGCTCAGAAATGGTAATAAACCATAGGGGTGTTCAAGAACAGCTACAGTGTAAAGACTGCTTTACAGGCAGTGGCTCTTCACCTTGGCAGCACAAAAGACCCCCGGGGCACTTGTCAGAATCCTAACGCCCAGGGCCTTCCCCAGGCCAATTCCATCAGAAACTCCAGGGCTGGGAGGGAAGCAGGGGAATCTGTGAAACCTCCTTATGACTCCAGCGCAAGACTGGAGAATCAGAGCTTTAAACTGATCGTAAGTGTGAGCGTAAACGGGACTAAACTTTTATTGCATGACAAGTGGTTAAATTAAAACATCTGAATTAATCGGGGATTTTTTGCTACTTCTCGTTGGAGTTCTATTAGTTTTCGCCTCATGTAGTTCGAAGCTCTGTTATCAGGCCCATAAATATTTAAGATTGTTATATCCTCTTGATGAATTAATCATTTTATCATTACAAAATGACCTTATTTGTCCTTAGTAATATTCTCTGCCCTGAAATCTACTTTGTTGAATGTGTATATAGCCACTCCACATTTTTTTAAAATTAGTGTTACCGTATTATATCCTTTTCCATATATATATATATATATATATATATATATATATATATATATAATTTTTTTATATTCACTTGATGTAATTTACATAAGTTCCAATTTTACATATTTGACCCCTTTTACTCCATCTACCTCCTCCCTCCCCTCTACCTTCTGGTAACCACTAAGTCCATTGTCCATGAGTCTCTGTTTGTTTGTCCTGTTCATTTGTTGCTTTTAGGTTTACATCCCACATATAAGTGATATCATGTGGTTGTCAATTTTTTTCTGTATGATGTCTTTCTTTCTATTCAGAGTGGGTTTCTTGTAGACAGCATATGGTTGGTTCTTGTTTGTTTGTTTTTAAATCCAATTTCTCATCATCTGCCTTCAAATGAAAGCATTTAGACCATTTACATTTTATATGGCTATTGATATCATTAGATTTAAGTCGATCATCTTGCTGTTTGTTTTCTATTTGCTTCACTTGGTCCTTTTTCCCTTTTCTCTCTTTTTCTGCATACTTTGAACCGATTACTTCTTTTTGTAACAACTTTTTTGAGATATAATTCCCATCCAATACACTTCACCCCATTAAAAAATATATAAGTCAGTGATTTCTAGAACATACACAGACTTGGTTAACCATCACCATCAATTACAGAACATTTTAAATACTCCAAAAAGAAACCTCATGCCTTTTAGCTATCACCTCCCAAATCCTCTCCGTTTAACTTCTTGAGTACTGCCAGGCTCTTCCAAAGTGGCCGTCCCATTTTCCATCCCTACTAGCAGTGTACGAGGGCTCTTAGTTCTCCGTATTTTCTCCGGCAGTTGTGAGTATCTGTTTTTTTTTTTTTTTTTTTTTTGCTTATAGCCATCCTGGAGGTATGAAGTAGTAATTCCTGGTTTTGATTTGCATTTTTCCCTGAGGACTAATGATACTGAGCATCTTTTATTTCTGTATCTTCTTTAGCAGACGGATGACAGTTTGTGATTCCATTTTATCTTTTTTTTCCTGGCGAATTAGCTGTAAATCTTGTATCATTATTTTAGCAGTTGTCTTAGAGTTTATAGCATCCATCCTTAACTTATCACTGTCTGCCTTCATGTGATATTCCAGACCCTTACAAAGGTACGCTTCTATTTCTCCGCTCCCTGCTTTTGTACGATTGTTGTCACATCTCTGGTTAAATTAGATGCTCTCCTCTTTGTCATTTACTGACCTGTTGCTCTGAGGGAATGGGACTCGTTGTGGGAAGCTGGGAGACAGAAAGGCAACGGATTATTTTTTCAGCATTTCGCATTGTTCCTGGAGTGCAGACCTGGTCCAGCTGTCAGATCGCCAGGGAAAACAGAAAAAGGGGACTGGATTCAAATACAGGAAGATGAGAAAAGGTCTGAAAAAGGCAGAGATGCTTGGGAGCCCCCGATGCCCCCTCCCCAGGCTCCTGATTCTCCTGCGGGTCCCCCGGCTCCTGGTCTCCGTGCCTCGGGATCCACGCCCCGTGTTGGGTTCATGATTAATGAATCTATCAGCTGCAGGAGTTACATGCGGATCAGGGTGGGGCCCCGGGCTTGGCGACAGGAGACCTGGGCTCACGTACCAGTTCTACCGCTTACAGATGCATCACCCAGGGGTGGGATACTATTGCGAGCCTCAGTTTCCTCACTTATAAAATGGAAATAAAAAAGTCTCATCTCATAGTGTTGCTAAAACGATTAAATGAGGTGACGTAGGTAAAAGTGGGCAGCATGTGACGTTACAAGCCCTCCATTAATATTTTTATTCCTTCTCTATGCCTCACTGTCTACATTTGCTAATCCTACATTTACATTCCTTAAGTTTCTCAGGCACTCATCATTCAGGGACTACATTGAACTAGATGTAGTCTGAGAATCCTACTCTGAAAATTCTGGCGAGTTCAAATATTTCTGTGGGATTGTCACAGCCATTTATTGGGCTGACTCATGCCTGGCACATCCCGGGCACCGTGCCTCGTTACCAAAGCGAATGATCGAGCTCATGAGGATGTGCAGGTTTTCTCACACTTGGCACTGTCGACGTTTGGGGCCAGATAATTCTCGTCGTGCGGAACTGTCTTTGCATTCTAGGATGTTTAGCAAGACGCCTGGCCTCTGCCCACTATATGCCAGCAGCACCTGCCCCCAGCAGTTGTGACAATTAAAATGATCTGTAGACTTTTCCACATATCTTCTGGGCTGGGGGTGGATGGGTTGCAAAATCTCCCCCAAGTAAGAACCACTGGGATGGGGCTGATGTTATTCCCACCTGCCCGAGAGCAAGCCAGAGTTCGGAGTGGCCAAAAGCTTTGCCCAGAGCCACACAGCGACCAGGCAATGAGGCAGGATTCAAACGAGGCCATCTGGCTCTTAAGTCCTGCCTTATAATGACTCACGAATGTTCTCGACTCTGCAAATGTAGCTTTAAATACCTTTGACATTCCTGGCCTTAAACTCTGCCTTTTGTGCTGAAGGTGCGTGGACTCTGGACTCTCCTCTCTGAAAACCAAGAACGGCCCCGCAGAGAGATAAGCTAGTCCCTTGCACACAGACGGGGCTCAGGGGACACCCAGGGCAGCACACTGCGTGTGGCTGGACCGGCTTTTCCCTAACACGCGGGGTCCTGTGGTTTGGAAGCATAAGGTCTCCCAAAAGGGAGGTTCTTCCCCCCCTCACTCCCCATACCTGTGAACGTGACCGTGTTTGAAAACAGGGTTATTGCCTGTATAATCGAGTTAAGACACAGTCGTCAGGTTGAACCCCGAATCTAATCTGTCTCCCGTGTTTATAAAAGGAGGAGACTGTGGCCACAGACGCCGGAGGAAGACAGCCACTTGGGGAGGGAGGCAGGAACTGGAGCTATATGCCAAAGCCGAGAAATTGGGGCTACCTGAAGCTGGGAGGGTGAGGAAGGACTCGCCCACAGGGGTCTTGTGGGAACAAGGAGCTGTAGACACTTGATTCGACCGCCGGCCTCCAGAATGGCAAGAGAACACGCTTCTGTTGTTTTAAGCCCCCACGTTTGGGGGGGCTTGGTTACAGGTGCCCCAGGAAACTACTGCAGCAGAGTCCTCGACAGCCGTGAGCACCCCAAGTTTTGATGTGACAGTCCCCTTTGCTCCCCAGTCAGTTATATCTGACCATTCATCAAAGGGATGAAAGGTGATACTTAACTTTCCTACAGTAAACCCACAAGCTGGATTGTGCCTCCCTCTCATCGCAGGGCTGAGACGAAGATCTGGCTGCAGAACGACAACTCGGGGACCTTGCCAGGTAGGAGCCGCCACGCAGGTGCTTTACCCGGTGTGGTGGCGGCTGCCGCTCGGTGGGTGTGTCAGTCCTTATCTGTCTCTGTGACAGGAGGGACCACAGGTGCCCAGATAAGGAGCAACTGCACAGACTCTGACTCAGTGGCCTTGGTGACCTGCTGGTTACAGATAAAGACAGAAGGAAATGAACTCAGATGACCACAGGGAAATTAATCACTAGACAGGATGTGAACAAAGGCAGCCATCAGCGTTTAAAAACCTAAAATCCAGAGCAATTTACTCCGGGCAAGGAAACAGGTCATAGCCAGTGGATTTGGATGATGGCTGGGATTCTCTGAGGCTAATCCAGCCTTTGGAAAGTCACGTGTATCCCAAACAGATCCTTCGTCTTGCCCGGCCCACACCCCACGGGATATTCCAAGTGTCACGGACTGTGTGGACAAGCAAATTTGGGAAGAGTTCTGTATACTTGGATCTCTCTCTCTCTGGAAAGTTCATAAGGCCATTAGCATATTAAAGTCTTAGATTCTGCTGCAAAGACATCCATTCAGCTCCATTTGGGGGACACAGTGGGCCAGGCTTTGGGATACTGATGTATTATTCTCGCCCCGTTACTTTGCAGAATGTGAGGCCGAGGCCCAGAGAAGTGGAATGTTTTTGCAAAGGTGACACAGATAGAAAGTGACTCAACTGGCGTCTTCAGGGTCTAAATTCAGGGTTCTTTCTATGTGTTCATTTCCCCATTAATGAGTTTATTAATAAATATTTGAGTGCTGCCACACGGTGATGCAGGAATATAAAAACGAATAAGGTAGGCCTTGCCTTGCATCTAATTTACTATTTCCGGAGTGAATGAGCAACAGAATAACAAATGATGGAAGGTTCTGGGGGTAGGGAAGGAGTGAGAGGGTGGCTGAAGTTTGGGACGAATATAGAACCAGGCGGTCTGGAGGTTTCGGGTTAGGCTATATAGTTCCTTGAGGAAGTCCCATCATCGTAACCCACTGTCCCGCCACCCACGGCCTCTGCCGAGGAGAGCAGGTGGCCAGGGTCCGCTGACCCAGCTGCTCAGGGGCCCACCCCTAATCTGGCACAGCTGACGGGGTCAGGGGGACCAGCCCACCCCTAACCTGACACAGCTGATGGGGTCAGGGGGACCAGCCCACCAGATGCCAGACACTTACAATACACCCGTTTTCCCCACATGAGATGGCTAATCAGCCCGCCTGAGAAGAGGCAGCAAGTAGGGATGCCAGAGATGCCCCCTTGGTGCCCCCAGCCACCCTGCCCGAGCCGGCCTGGGAAGGGCTCTACTCACAGTTAGCGAAAGTGCCTAATTCCCTTCTTTAAATTGTGATAAATACACATGACATAACATTTACCATTTTAACCGTTTTGAGTGTATAGTGCAGTGGCATTGAGTACATTCTCTCTGTCCTGCAACCTTCACCATCATCCGTCTCCAGAACTGTTTTTAATCTTACCCATTAAACACTAACTCCCCATTCCCTCCCCGCCTCTCAGCCCCTGACAACCTCCAGCCTACTTTCTGTCTCTGTGAATTTGACTACCCTAGTGGCCTCATAGAAAAGGAATCACGTAGTATTTGTCCTCTTCTGACTGGCTTACTTCACTTCGCATAATGTCCCCGAGGTTCGTCCATGGTGCATCATGTGTCAGAACTTCCTTTTGAAGGCTGAGTAATATTCCTCCGTACCTACATACCATATTTTGCTTCTCCATTCATCTGTAGATGAACACTTGGGTTGCTTCTACTTTTTGGCTATTTGAATAATGCCGCTATGAACACAGGTGTACAGATATCTCTTTGAGACTTTTTTTCAATTATTTTGGGGGTCAAAACACCTGCCAGGAGTGCAGGAAGAAGCAGGGGGCTTTCTAGAATGTAAGCTCCAGTGGAACAGTGATTGCCCTGCACTTGCTGAGTGCCTGGCACAAAGTCACACTTTAATCAAATGACATTCGATAAATCATTAACGCTTTAAGCTGAGTTAACTCACTATCATCACCATCATCTTTTTTTTATTCTCCTCCTATGAACTTCCACCCCCTTAGTTTCATTTTCTTTTTGACCTCCCCAAATCCATAGTTTACATTAGGGTTCACTCTTGGTATTATACATTCTACAGGTTTTGACAAGTGTAGAATGACATGTATCCACCATTATAATCCCATACAGAGTAGATTCACCGCCCTGAACATCCTCTGTGCTCTGACTATTCATCTCTCCCTTCCCCCGACGCCTGGCAACCACTGCTGTTTCTACTCTTTTCATAATTTTGTCTTTTCCAGGCATATGGTTGGAATCATACAGTTTTTGCCTTTTCAGATGATCTACTTTCACTTAGTGATATGCATTTAAGTTTCCTCTATGTCTTGTTATGGCTCAATAGCTCATTTCTTTTTACCTCTGATTACTATTTTATCATCTGGATGGACCACAGTTTGGTTATCTAGTCACCTACTGAAGGACACCTTGGTTTCTTCCAGGCATTGGCAAACATCAGTCAAGCTGCTATAAACATCCATGTGCAGGGTTTTTGCACGGACTCAAGTTTTTAACACCTTTGGGTAAATACCAAGGAGTGTGACTGCTGGGTCATGTGGTAAGAGTGTGTTTACTTTCATAAGAAACTAAGGAACTACCAAAGTGTCTTGCAAAGCGGCTATGCCATTTCATATTCCCACCAGCAATGAATGAGAGTTCCTGTTGCTCCCCACATGGTCTCCAGTATCTGGTGTCATCCGTGTTCTGGATTCGGGGCCATTCCACCAGGTGTGCGGTGGTGTCTCATCGTTGCTTTAGTTCATAATTTCCTGATGACCTGTGATGCTGAGCATCTTTTCATATGCTCATCTGCCATCTGTATATGTCCTTTGGCGAAGGGTCTGTTCAGGTCTTTGCTTACATTTTAATTGCAGTGTTTGTTTTCTTACTGTCGAGTTTGAAGAGTGCTTTGTGCATTTTGGATAACAGCCTTGGTACCGGATATGTGTTTTGCAAATATTTTTTTCTCTGATTCTGTTACTTGTCTTCTAATTCTCTCGACCCCCTTGATTTTAAATCAGCAATAAAACCAACAGCAAGTTCCCATACATGGCGATTCTTAGCCAGTGATGCCCATTACAATCACCTGAGGAGGGTTTTGAAATTTTTCTAGGTTCGGGTCCCACCTCTGAGATTTCTGCTCTAGAAGTGTGAAGTGAAACCCAGGAACCATGACATTAAAGAAAGACTTTCAGACACCTTAAGCGATGGGCGGATGGTCCCATCACGACACCTTGCCTGTGTTGCCTGCTTGGCCTTCCTACCTGCCCCGTCCCACAGCTCCATCTGAAGGCCAGGTGAGGCCCAGACCTCTATAATTCATCGTTAATTGGACGTCTCCACCTGGCATCGCAGACGTGGCCTCTCCTGAGTTAAACCCGTCATTATCTCCATCCCCGCCCAGAAACCAGCTCCACCTCTGATCTTCTGACCTTGGAAGATGGCGAGTCCAACCTTCCAGCCACCCAGGCCGCAACTCTTGAAGACTTTCTCTTTCAGATACAGCTAATCTATCAGCAGTGGCTGGTGACTTGATCTTTAAAAAAAATTCCAGCATCTAATCTCTTCCATCCCCCACCCCTGCCACCTCCTCACTGATCTCCCTGCTTCTGCCCTCCCAGTCTGTTCTCGACCCTAAGCCAGAGTCGGCTACAGAAACAGAAGTCAGATCACGTCGCCCTCTGCTCACAACCTCGCACTGGCTCTCGTCTCACTCGGACTAACAGCCGAAGTCCTCCGAATGCCCTGTGGGTTCCCTTACTGTCCTCATTTCACTCTGCAGCTCCCGTCGCATCCACCATGTGCCTCCCCGGCCCTTCCAGGGACATGGGCCCCTGGACGTCCCCGGAACGCGCCGCCCCAGGCCTTTGCTCCCTCTGGAACACTCTATGTCCACAGAGTCCCTGGGCTGGCTTCCCCACACCCTGCGGGTCTTCACAGGCCGCCCTCACCTTTCGAACCTCCCAGCCCCTTTGCCCCCCTCTGCTGTCTTCCCTTCTCTCCCGAGGGCCTGGCTTGGTTCCCTCCCTGCTGACGTGCTTGTTCATTTCCGTCTGGCCCCTCCCACCTGATGCTGGAGCTGGGAGGCAGGGGGGGTCCGTCTGCTCTGTTTGCTGCAGAGCCTGGAACGGGGCCTGGCACATAGAGGTTCTCATCCTCGCCCACGCCTCCCTCCCTCTCGGCCTCTTTGTCACACCCCATCCATCTCCCGCAGCCTGAGGCGTCTCCCTTCTTACCCACTTTCACATCCATCTCCTCTCCGTGGTCCCCACTGCGAGGAATGACTGCTAAAAGCCAGGGTCTCCTCCCATGTGGCGGTCTCCACGGCTGCCACAGGCTCCCTTCCGAGAGGCAGGACTGTAGCACCCTTCGGTGACACCCCTTCACTCTCAGGACACTGTTCGAACTCCTTGGCTTCAAACACAGGATCCTGGTCTGTGGGGCCCAAGCTCCTTCTGCAGCCACAGCTGTGTGCCCTGCCCACCCCCATGCGTCTTCATCTTCGACCCTGTGGGCTGTTTTTTCTTTCCTGCCTGTGCACGTGCTGTTTCTTCTGCCTGGCATGCCATCTACGCTCCCTATTTAGCAAGTCCCAATTTAGCTTTCCGAGAACCCCAGTTGTAGCAAAACCCCTCCCACAGCTCCCCGGCCCCCTGAGTGTACTTCAGCAGCTGCACGCCCTGCAGCAGCCAGTTATCTGTCTGTCTCCATCACAAGCCCAAGTTCTCGGCACACCTGGCCCCTCACGCCGGGCCGGGCACTGAATAGGGGCTCTGTATATGTTTCCCAGATAAATGAGTCTCCAGAAACGCGAAATCGTGGGCCAAGCCTGCCTTCATCGTTCACAGATCTGTGGCACGTATGCCAGCTAATGAACTCACTATTTAATAGTGCCAAGAATGTTCCAGAATGCAGCACTGCAAATGAGCCTAAAAACTAGGACAGATGGGACAGCCCACCTGTCAGGAATACCTGTGTCGGTCAGACAGCTCTGGCTGAACCGTCTCCCACATGATTGCCGTCCCTGTGTGTGTACGTATGTGTAAATATATCAAAATACGCGTGTGCATCTCTACACATTAACATATAACTGTGTTATATACACATGTAGCTTTTGTGATTGAAGATCCCGGAGGTATTCTCTGGGGTATGGCCGTCTGGCTACGATGGAATAGCTCCCCACACCTGGCCGGCCTCCTGCACTCAGGCAGGTGAAAGGACAAACCATCAAAACTAACAAACAGTCACTTTTTCTCTCGAAGAACGTGCCTTTACTCAAATGTATGTTTCTAATTTGTAGGAGCTTGTTCCAAAATTTCTTTCATGTTAATTTTAGTCTGCTTACTTCTGCAATCATGGAAGACCCCCGACCACTATTCCTGTGAAAAAAAATTCTGATATGCTGAGGACAGTAATCACATCTACCGCATTAGCTTTTTCTAACCGTCCCCACATCGTCTGTGTGGTGAGACGAACGGCCTCACGTCTGTGACCGTGGAGCTCATTCGCTTGTTTTCACTTAGAGGCTCGGCTGGTCACTCGGCCGATGCTCCCTGGGTGTCCACGAGGCAAGGGAAACACGTGATGTCCACGTGAGCACATACATGCAATGTCTAAATGATGATGCGTGCCGGGGGCAAGAGAAACCGTGCCACTGTGACAGTGTCGGGATCAGGGGGCTGCTGCAGGTCGGACAGACGGGAGCGCCTCCGCGAGAGGTGACATTTAGAACGAAAGCCGGTGACAGAGCCGCCGGCCACGCAGGAGTCAGGGGAGAGGAAGAGACACGTGGTGGGCCACGGTCCATGCCCACCCGGAGGAGGAGGCCGAACGGCCCACTGCCTCCTCCTCCTCCTCCTCCTCCTCCTCCTCCTCCTCCTCCTCCTCCTCCTCTTTCTCCTCCTCGGGCGGCCTGGCTGGTGCTCCGCCCCTCCCCTGTCTCCCTGAGGTCACTTGTCTGTGTGGCTGTTTCCACGTCACCCAGGTCCCAGCTCCCCCGGGCCAGGCCCAGGCCCAGATGTGGCTCACCCTTTCACCCTTGTCTCTCCTCCCAATGTGTGGCAAACAGGCGGAGTCCAATAGATGCTTGTGGCACTGCTTCATACGAATGAGTCGACCACACCGCAGGTGTGACACACAGGTGCTGCCGTGGGAAAAATTCCTGGAACCAGAGGAAAAGGGTCTTTTAAGTTTTAGATTATGTATATGCGATTCTCAGAAAAAAAAAAAAAAAATATATATATATATATATATATATATAGTAACCATTAGGAAAGATTTAGATTTTTAAATCATGGAGGAACAAGCAGGAGTGATCTGGAGCATTGCTGAAAAGGGAATGTTACGTCTCGGCTGTGACTTTCGTCAGTCTTGGTGCCAAAAGCTGTTTCTGCCCACAGCGAGCAGCACTCCGTGGGCCGAGCACAGTGAGGTTCCGGCACCTTCTGCGCTTTCAAGTACTGTGGCCAGTGCCCGTCCTAGCGCTCACGGGGGCGGACGAGAGGGAACTGCCCGGCGAGGAGCCTGGTGTGCCCCCAGGTGCGGCCAGTGTCCACACTGCAGGCATGTCCCCAAAGGGGCCTGTGACCACTAACCTATCATATGCCTGGCCCCTGACGCCCCCATGCATTGAAGGACACTAGGATATATAATTCAGAAGATACTAGAAACATAATTTAAGAACTTCTAATCTAAAATGCTACCAGCCGGCTCATCCAGGGAGTTCTTCTGTGTGAACTGCCAACGCCCTTGTGGTTTTCCAGGAGGCTGAGCGCCAAGGGGGTGACTCAGACCCGCTATCAAAAACCTCTGGTTAAAAATAATAATGGGTCACATTTATCGACAGGTGCTGGGCCAAGCGCCTTATCTCGGTTCATTCTCACAGCAGACTTACGAGGTGGGTATGGCTATTGAGCTCACGTTAACCTTATTTACAGAACAGGCCAAATGAAACGCAGAGAGGTTCAAACACTGGCCAAGGTCTCTTGGTGATGGGGTGGGGAGTGGAAGGCGTTTGTCCTCTGGCCAGGAAGTCTCTGTCTCTACAGCAAGGGACTAGTTCTCCACGTCCTCATCAATACCTGGCATAGTTAATGGCACCAGGAGCTGTGGATGTGTCATTTCGAGGCAGTCTGAGTGGTGGCCTTCTAAGAGTTCAGACTCTGGGCTGGACCGTGTGGGTTCTTATCCCGGCTCCACCCTCTCCCGAGCTTTGGGACTTTGGCCGACTTCCCTAATCACTACGCACCCGCACCTTTGCTCTCTCGTTTTTAGAAAGGAATAATGATAACAGTCCCGTCCTCTCGGGGTCCTTGTGCATTTTTTATGGCATCCATTGCGTGGTCACCACTCCTCGGACTGTTGACTCTCACGGTGATTCCGAGTGGACACCGGGGCCCTTCACAGTGGTCTCAGGGGGTCACTGGGAAGCCCCCAGCCCTTCGGCATTACCCACAGCCAGGGTCGCCATGGGTAGGGTGTCAGGTGGCACTCGGGCCTGTGCTAGATGCCCGGGGAGGGAGATTCCCAGGACAGAGAGCGAATTAGGTGTGAATCCACCGGATGTGGAGAAGAACAGGGTAGGGGAGCGGCAGGGGTGTGGGTAGGTGGGCGGGAGGAGGGTCTCTTATTACAAATTATTTCGCAAAGAAGAAACGGCCTAAAGAGATTCTCCGTCTCCCACGGACAGCCGCCTCTCGGCCTCTCCCCTCGTCAGCCTTCCAGCTCCTTGCCGTGCACACGGTTCTCCGATTGCTTTGGAAGAGCCCGTGGCCGTTTAGAGGACAGAGAGAGGAGAGTAATGTCCACAACACCCAGAACAAGGTGCAGAGATGGAACTGCAATGACAATGGGACTGGCAGGCTATGCGTTGATGCAAGCGAAAGGCTCATCAATACTCCTTTTTATTTCTTTTTCAGAAACAACCGTCTCCTACCCCCACCTTTAGTGGTGTCTTACAGTTTTTGCCAGGGATGAAGTTCCCCCGTTTCCCAGCCGAGCGCGGCTGGGAAGCATGGCACATCAAAAGGGAAGGTTTGTCCTCCTGGCAACTAAAGGTGCAGAGAAACAGAAACACGATCCCTTATGAAAACGGCGTGAGACTAACAGCGCCCCTGAAGAAAGCTTTTTAAAGAAGACGAGTCCTGGCGTTTTCAGGACCGAAATACTCTCCTGAGCGTCACGACCAACTGAAATAGCAGTGGCTCCTGTGGGGAGGACACAGCGTGACAGGAATCACGGAGTCCGGGGCGGGGAGACGTCAGCGAGCTTTGTAGACCCTCCGAGCGGCCGTCTCCCCGTCTGTGAAGGGGGGTGATGACACCAGCAGGTCTCAGATGACTGCTCCCAGCACCCCGTTTAGGGATTCTCAAAGTAACTCGGCCGCTGGAGAATGCCTGCCTCATTCTCTCTTCATTTCCTTTCGGCATTCTCCTGGGCCCATGTCCCCCTGAATCCAGCATCC